>CAUYPK010148640.1:0-59845 GCA_963574355.1 Loris lydekkerianus | reverse complement strand
TTGAATTCATGGGAAATAGGTTCCAGCACTTTATATCCCTGTTACATGGGGGTCTATTGGTTATTCTGTGTGCTATGCTGTACACCTATTATGCCATGAGTTCATGGGGGGAATAAATAGGTTCCTGCACCTAAAAACATGAGTCCACTGGTACTCCTATGTGCTGTGTTATATTCTTATTATGCCATGAATTCATAGAGAATGGGTCCCAGGAGCTCAGGCTCCTTTCCATTAGTTCTCACACAGTGGGCTTCTCTGGGTGGCGCAGGCTGGCGCTTCAGTTGAACCCAGGTACCTTTCTCTTTGGCTTCCTTCTTTTTCTGATCATTTTCCTTCACACGTTTCAGGAAGCTATTTTGGCTCTTAGAGTGCTTAATATGCTCAATATGAACATTAATCCTCTTGGCAAGCATCTTGCCCTTAACTTGTTTGTTTACAACAATGCCAACAGCATGCTGGGTAACATTGTAGACTCTTCCAGTTTTGCCATGGTAACATTTGTGTGGCATGCCTTTTAGAACAGTACCCATTCCCTTGATGTCTACGATATCACCTTTCTTGTAGATTCGCATGTATGTGGCCAAAGGAACAACTCCATGTTTTCTAAAAGGCCTAGAGAACATGTATCGGGTACCTCTCCTCTTCCCCTTTGTGTTTGTCATTTTGGTGAATTACTGGAAGATGGCATCTCCGGCCTAAAGGAAGCCCACATTTTAAATTCTTAAGAAGCTCTGTTTTCAAAATTTGACGATAGAAGTCTACATCATGCATGTACTTCCTCTTGGTGAGATCCTGCCATCTTATTACCAGATTTTATAAAGAGGTTACTCAACATTTATAATTCTAAATATTCGGTAGAGCCTAATTTAGACCAAAATAAAATACACTGTCTATAAATTGAAATAGGGTTGATGATCCTTTTCACTCAAATTTACCATTTTCTATCTCAGGGTTACCAGGCTTTCAAAAAGTAAATCTTAAGATGAATCGAGGAGACGGGAAAGTGGTAGAGAAGAGAGTTCTTGCTGACCTTCCATTGTGAGTTAAATAAGTACCCAGCCAGGGAAATGAACTCAGAGAGTTAAGTAAATTGCTTAAGATTATGGATATCACAACAGCTAAGATTCAACTGTAGTTCTGTGATTCCAAAGCCCAGGTTTTCGTGCTGCCTCCAAGAATAGTCTTTTGCTTTCTTACTTACAAGGTCTTACGACACGCCAAGAACCAGGAACTGTTATAGTTTCCAAAGGTTCTCTGGGTCCCTGCAAATTCTAGAAGTAAAAATAGTTTTCACTGAAAATATTTGCAGGAGTATGGGCCTGAGTACGTATCAGAGAGTCTCAATTTTTTCTTTTTCACATCAAGATCACCAAGAGCTTATAAAATATTGATTCTCACAGGTCTTCATCTGATCGGTCATTCTGTGAGATTTATGTTTGTAGGGGGTATTTAACCCAGCTGCTGAAAAACCCTGGTGTGCTCCTACGAATTTCCCGGATGAATATGGTCAGAATATGAGCCTCAGTGTCAAAGGTGAACTGGTGTATTTTACCAGACTTGTGAATGTCAAAGGTTAAGGAAGTAGAAGAGGCCTCAGAGGTGGGATCCGTTCAGGGCCACTTCAGGTTTTTTCCTGGGTAGGAGCAGGACAGAAGCAGCTTTGGAATTCTTGTGCTCTGAACCTGCATGTGGTAGATTTCAGGTGAAACCCATCAAACAACAGATATTTGCGGGCATGAGTTCCCCTCCCACCGAGGTTTAGAAAGGCAAGTTGCAAGGATCTGCTTTCTTCAGTGATATCACCATTTGTTCAACAAAAGTTTACTGAACACGTCCTCCGTGGCAGGCACTGGTCTGTGTTTTGGGAATATAGCTGTAAGCAGGACTAATCTGGCCTTCAGGAGTCTCTCCTGATGACTGGTGCTTGACTGTTTCTCACATCTAGCAGTTCGCGGCCTGCCCAAACTCAGTGCGGCTCTGATAAAAACCTACCAACACCTACTTTATAATAAAATACTTAACAGTTCCATTTCAGAGTCCTCAAGTCCAAGAGAAGAGGGTTACCTCCTTCTAATGTGAACTCAAGAGGGAAGTGCCCTCTCAGCAGTTTTGTCAAAAAGAATAAAAATCTTTCAACAAAAAACTGCTTATAGAAACAAAAAGGAGTGAGGATGCTACTTGTTTCCATGCCTAGATACTAGGCCTTCTATGGTCAGAGACTGCATTCAATCACAGACTCTAAAACATAACCTTTCTGCCATTTACTAGAAGAGTCCTTTATAGCTGCCAGCATTGCAGATGGGCAGAGATGGACACAAAGCCACATCCAGCCCGGCCATGAAGATCATGGCCATGTACGTAGTCACATTTAAGAATTACACCTGTTGTCATATTTGATCTGAACTTCAGAGGGACTCAAGGTAGCTTACTGGGGATTTATTTTACTTTCAGAGGCATCTGGTCAGTTTTAAGAGTTATGTTCCTTAAAATGTTCTTTTTTTCTGGAATACGGGGCAGGATGTCCAGAGCTCACAAGCTATGGGTACTTTTTTTGGGAAACAAAACCTGAAGTCAGTTTAGAACTAAGAGTCTCATACCTTCTGCTAACAAGCTACACGACTTTGGATAAATAACTTTCCTGAGCCTCAGTTTCTTCTGTAAAATGGAACAAGTACTAACAGCTCACAGGTTCTGGACTCATACACACAGGCAACTGTGTACAGGGGAGGCTATTCAGAAAGTGAGCTGCTATGTCTAAAGGACAGAGCAAGACTCCTGTTTGTTGTCCAGACCAGGCTGTGCTCCCACACCATCTCAGCCCTCCTCACAGCATTTTTGGGAGCTGGCATATGCTATCCAGGTGAGAAAGGGAAGCCTGAAACTTGGGTGAGGAGCCTTGACTAAGACCCAGTAAGCTGATGAGAGAACCTGACGGGAATCCAGCCTGCCTGGCCACCCACGCTGGATCACATACGAGATAGCAAAAGCTTAACTGAATGCAAAATTTGCTTAGAGATGAGATGGAGAAGTGATTCATCAATATTACAACAGATGCAGAAAGGAGAGTTAATCAACAGAAATTAAATTTCAACCCAGCAATAAATAAAAACGACAAAGCTGCTGGAGAAATCCTAAGGGATGAGTAAAGAAGCCTGCAGTATCTGTGGTCTCTGTTACTAAACCCAGAGAATGAAAAGAATGAATCTATTCTTACCTCCACCACCTGAACTTGGATTCCTATCGTCACCCCAGGGCATCTACGATGCATGTTACAACTGTCCTGCCTCCTGGTCTCTCTCTGCTTTGGCCTCTCCTGGGATAGGGAACCTGTAGCCTTTTGATTTCAAGATTATTCTTTGTTAAACACCAAGGGAGGCAAGAAAAGCATCATCCTTCTTTGCTGTGTCCCTTTTAATAGAAAGATTTGTTCTGTAAAATTTGGATTTAGTCAAAAGGCCACACTGAAGTACCCAGAAAGCCACATTTGGTTGGAGGCTGCAGGTTCCCCACCCCTGCCTGCAATCATGTCATTCACCTGCTGAAAAAAGAGCCTCCCCACTCCCTACAAAGGACTGAGTCTACACTCTTCATTTGGTAATTAATGCCCTAAAATTCTTGGCCAAAGTTATCTTTTCCGTCCTTACCTCTTTCTACTTGAACTCCTGAGGTGTGACCTTGACCTTTCCCATCTCTTTGGTCAGTTTACCCTCTTCACTGTAATGAAGAGAGTCCATCTGTCCTTTGAGATCTAGTAAAACCCTTTCTCTGTGAAACCCTCCAAGGCCACTTGACTTCACAGGAAATCATACTCATGACCTCAGCACTCATGATCTGTATCAAGAAAGGTACAACTGCTGTGCCCAGCTCACTTATCCTGTTGCTTTGAAACTACTCTAATTAGACTTTGCCTCCACCTACTTAGTGAAGCCGCTGTCAGGAGGATTATGACAATGTTGAGTGTACAACAGTTTCCACTACTTGTCTTCTCAGCTCATGGTGGCACCTGATTCCGCTTTTACTCCTTCCTACCTGAAACCTTTCTCCACTTTGGCCGAACCTCTGAGCTTCCTCCTTTGAACCTGGTGCTCCTTCTCCATTTCCTCTGCCAGACCCTCTTCCCCTGACCAGTCTCTAAAAGCTGGAGGGTGTCAGGGGGCAGTGCTGGGTGCCCTCTTTCTCTACCGACTGTCCTTCCTTAGGTGATCTCATCTAGTCTGTGCTTAAGAGCCATCTATGGCCGACAACTTCCATATTTGCATATCAATTTCCTATCTCTGTCCTGAACCTTCGATTAGATGGTCACCATTTATTCATTATCTCCAGGTTTGATGTCTAATGGGTATTTCTAACTAAAAGTGTCCAAACCAAAAGGACTTTACACCCCCAGAGTTGCACCTCCATGGTGTCCACAAATGTCACAGTCACCCTTGGCTCCTCCCTCCTTCTCACTCCCCACATGTAATTCAAACCCTAGTTATTTGACTCTTACAAACATAACTGGAATATGAACATCTCCTCCCACCTCCGTGGCTGCTACCCTGATCCATGCCACCCTCATCTCCTGACTTGATATTTAGAAAAGCCTGAAAGTTGGTCTCTCTGCTTCCACCCTCACCCTCCAGTCCTGGTTTAGGCCCAACCGAGTCCCAGGGAAAAAGAGCTAAGTCAGATCCTGTCTTTCCCCTGCTGCAAACACTCCAGGCTTCCATCTCTACCTCTTGGTACAATCCGACAGTCACCTGTGGGACTCTCCATGCCTGGCAGTGGCTGCCTCTCAGCCCTTCCCTCTGCCACATCCTTGCTCACTTAGTTCCATCCTCACCTGGACTCTCCATGTCTGGCAGTGGCTGCCTCTCAGCCCCTCCCCCTGCCACATCCTCACTCACTGAGTTCCATCCTTACCTGTGGGACTCTCCATGCCTGGCAGTGGCTGCCTCTCAGCCCCTCCCCCTGGCACATCCTCGCTCACTGAGATCCATCCTCACCTGTGGGACTCTCCATGCCTGGCAGTGGCTGCCTCTCAGCCCCTCCCCCTGCCACATCCTTGCTCACTGAGATCCATCCCCACCTGTGGGACTCTCTGTGCTGGGCAGTGGCTGCCTCTCAGCCCCTCCCCCTGCCACATCCTTGCTCACTTAGTTCCATCCTCACCTGGACTCTCCTTGCTGGGCAGTGGCTGCCTCTCAGCCCCTCCCCCTGCCACATCCTCGCTCACTGAGTTCCATCCTCATCTGTGGGACTCTCCATGTCTGGCAGTGGCTGTCTCTCAGCCCCTCCCCCTGCCACATCCTCACTCACTGAGTTCCATCCTCACCTGTGGGACTCTCCGTGCTGGGCAGTGGCTGCCTTTCAGCCCCTCCCCCTGCCACATCCTCGCTCACTGAGTTCCATCCTCACCTGTGGGACTCTCCATGCCAGGCAGCCGGTCCCTCCTTCTGCCTCATCCTCGCTTACTGAGTTCTATGCACATAGGCGCCCACTCCTCCTTCAACCCGTGTAGCATTCTCTCACTCCAGGGCTTTGCTCTGGCTATACCCAGAGGTGCTGCCTTTTCCCAAATTCCTACAATTCTTCTGGGTCCTTTTATGAGTCTTATCTTACTAGTAAGGAGCTACCTGATCACTGCACACAAACAAAACAGCCCATCCCTGCTCATCCCTGCTCATTCCTGCCTGGTCGTTTGTGCTTTCTTCCGTAGCCTGCTCCCAGCTTGTCTGCTGTTTGTTGCTCGCCTGTTGGCTGCCTGTCCCTGAGACAGTGTAAGAAGCTACATGACATCTCCCCAGTGCCTAGAGAACATGCTTGGCACAGAATAGGCCTTCAGTGAATCTTTGCTGAATCACTCATTTCATCATTCCTATCATTAAAAGCATATTACTAGAAAATTTGGTATAATGTTGTGAAACACAGGTGGTATATACTAAATACCTCTAATGGGAAATCACATCTTTTCCCTTATTCTTCTTGTTCAAAACACTTAAGAATTTCCTTTTCTCTATATACACAGGAAGTGATAAACTATCCTGGAGGGAACCTCTGACTCTCATACACCTTGAACAAGAGCAATCAGACTAACTGTGAGGAGCACCCAGCTAAAGGCTCTGAAGCTGGCTGGGCCTGACCTGGCAGGATTGCCTATCCTTTTAGGAGATGAACAGACATTTTTAGAAATGCTCAATTGAGGCTCGCCTGCACAACACCTAAACAAAGGCCAACATGTACAGAACTCCATTACACATTTTGAGTTTAACTGCCCCATTTTATAGTTGCACTTCTAAAGTGGCATGGATCCCAGCCTGCTGTATTAAATAGAGCAAGATTCTCTGATATAATGCTGCAAGAAAGCATGAGGACCAAGGTGAAGATGGAAAGACTCCTGCCTAGGCAAGGGTCTCATCGGGTCCTGACCTGAGCCCTTCCTTGGAGCCATGTGGTCAGTGCTTGACTGTTCAGTGTTCAGCCGTCATGGCTCTGGTGCAGGTCCTCCATTTCTGGGATTAGAGGCAGGAGGCCAGAGAAAGAAACAAGGAGAAGGCCCAAGCCAGGATCTGGCCTGCTGGGGTGGGGCTGGGGGGGCTTAGGTTTGTTTGAAAGGAGGAGATAAATGATGCAGCTGACATGACGGGAGGGACACGGGCACAGGGACCCACAAGGGTTGCTGGGACATGCTCTGTGGCCACGTGCTATTTGGGAGCAGCCAGAATTGATGAGCTGAATAAAGAATGAACAGAACCATGTTCTTTAAATGTGAGTCTTCAGTGTTGGGTCTGATATATACTCAAGTCTAATGGCTCTTTAGCACGGCCCCAACTGTGTCTGATCCTGGGCCTTTCCCCTGAGCTGGCCCAACACAGCACTGAAACCATGCTCCTCTGATAGGGTCCAACACTGCACTGAAACCATGCTCCTCTGATAGGGTAGGTGTCACTGACAGGGCAGTCACTCCTCTAAAATTTAGAGAATATAAGTCAGAAGAACCAGAGCAATCCTGGCATGCAAGCCAATCCTGGCCCTCACCTGGATGGTCACAGTTCCCTAGATGCCCCCAGGGGCTCTGTGCGGGAGGACGTTGGCTGTGCCCAACACACCTGAGCGGGGTGAACGAGTGTGTGAGTGAGCAGGCTCAGCTCACTCCCATTTCAGGGTCTGTCAGTATTACAGCTTCACGAATGTGGGGAGTGTGGCTTAGATACCTGGACACATTGGGCAGCAACTTCCTTCCACGTTGATGGGCTCCACACAGGGCAGAGGAGGGCAGCTGACAGTCGAACACAGGGTCTGGCCCTGCAGGCAGTAGCAGTGGGTGCAGCTGTCGAGGTCCCACCGCTCCTCGTCCGCGTAGGCTTTCCCGCTGAAGTGGCACACCACCTTCTTTGGAATCGTGTCTTCTGGCGAAAAGAACAGCACATGATGGGGGTTGTTTGATGTGACTGAGCACACCGGGTTATCGTGCGTGAGAGATACGCTTTAGGATTCCAGAACCTCAGGAAGCTTTTGTTTCCCCAGTCCCCTCAGGCCACTGCCCGAGGAGGGCACTCAGAAGTCTCATCCTGTGGCTGGAAGCTGACCCATGGCAGCTGAGGCTGGCCCAGGGTGGCTACTACAACAACCAGCTGGAAATGAGTGATACCCACTGGATAAATGTCACTAGATTGTCATCTAGAAAGAGACTGGTAAATATGGAGAACCCTCAAAGAACTCAAGCTAGAACTCCCATTTGATCTTACAATCCCATTATTGGGCATCTACCCAGAAGGAAAAAAATCCTTTTATCATAAGGACACTTGTACTAGACTGTTTACTGCAGCTCAATTTACAATCGCCAAAATGTGGAAACAGCCTAAATGTCCCACCAACCCAGGAATGAATTAACAAGCTGTAGTATATGTACACCATGGAATACTATTCAGCCATTTAAAAAGATGGAGACTTTACATCCTTTTTATTAACCTGGATGGAAGTGGAAGACATTATTCTCAGTAAAGCACCACAAGAATAGAGGAGCAAGAATCCTATGTGCTCAATTCTCATATGAAGACAGTTGATAACCTAGTACATGGTGGGGTGGGGTGGGGGAAGGGAAGAACAGAGAGAGGAAAGGAGGGAGGGGATGGGAATGAGTGATGGTGTGTGACACACCTTTTGGGGGTGGGACACAATTATAAGAGGGACTTAACCTAACAAATGCAATCAATGTAACCTGGTTCTTTGTACCCTCAATGATTCCCCAACAATTAAAAAAAATAAAAAGAGGAAAAACATTTAATAAAAAAAAAAATTCTAGTGGAGTAAATTTATAGAAATTCCTACTTCAGTTATTCTTTTTTTTGGAAATAGTGCAGGGGAAATAGTAGGAAATAGTAATACCAACACCACGTGCACAAGTAGTTTCCCTTGCAACCTCAGAGCGGGAATTTGCTGAGAGAACCTTCCCTTTCCAGTGATGCTACATGGCTTTTTCTCTCATTCACAAGGACACTTCTACTTTCAAAACAACATTTCATTTCAATCTACTTAAAAAACAACTTCACTGCAGCCACAGTTTTGGCAAACTATATTTGTTAAGAACAAAATTTTTTTGAAGAGCTATCTGTGTGTAGAATGTGGGGACTTAACAGCGTAAACACTGTTCTTTTTTTCCCCCATTCTCCCTTGCCACCCTCATTTCTTCCCTCACCGAAACTTTGCCTTGTAAGTTCCTTTCTCTTTGATTCAGTGCCTTTTCCTGGTGTGCCTGACCTAGTGATCATATTTCACAGCCAGTAATTTCCCTCTAAAGCTCAAGAATGGTGGGTCAAAGTGAGGCCCACTGACCAGTGGTTCCAGCAGCAAAGCATCAATGGAGAGACGTGGTGGGGCAGGGACACGCCCCCTCACCAGAGAGGCCCATTACGGGATGCTCATGTGGGGACATTTTATGCTCAGATTCAAAAAGCAGCTCCACTGACTACTTGCCACTAACAAGTAAACAAGTAAACAAGTAAACTCCTACAAAGGAGTCAGTCTAGTAGGAAAGCTCCTTAGGAAGGCAGTGGGCCCCCTAGGACTCAGGGCTCTTCCTGGAAATCATCTGGGAAGCCCCCAAAGGGACAATGTTCAGACATCAAGGACAGAACCCAGAATGTCTCAGGGCACCATGAGGAGCCATTTTTTCTGAGCATTCTCCAAAACCTGTAGCTAACTGCTCCAAGGTGGCTGGAACCTGCTCTCTGTCTAAAGACCCTGTTTGTGCTTCAGACCAAGCTTTTCTAGAGGAGGGTCACAAACGAAAATGCTCACAGATCTGTCTTTGGTCTTTACGTTTTCCTCTTATCAATTACAGTTGGTTAACAAGAGGAAATCAGTATCCATGGGGGGGTGGTTCCAAGACCCTGTGGAGGAGGCTCCAGTCCCTTATATAACATGGTGTGGTATTTGCTTGTAACTTACACACATCCTGTGTATACCTTAAAGCATCTCTAGATTACTAATAATGCATAATTCAATGTAAATATTACATAAATAGTTGTTACACTATATTTTTAAATTTGTGTACTTTTTTTTGTATATTTCTGGTCCGTGTTTGTTTGAATCCATGGATGTGGAACCCACAGATATAGAGGAAAGACTGCACTCAAGCATATGCACTTTTTAAAATGGTACTAATAATGTCCCATTTCTGTAACATTTTTACTTCCACAGACATAAGTCTCAATCCATCTGGGAGTGTCATAAGCAAGCACAGGAAGAAATTTACTGCAAGAGTAAAAATGCGCAATCTCTCTGTTCTCATCACTTTTTCTATCGTTTTTCTCATTACTGTGGCCTAAGGTTCAACAAGTAATCCCAGAACTTCCTGGGATTCATTAAGTAAGGTTCATTAAGGTTCATTAAGTAATCCCAGGAAGTTCTCATAATCAGAAATCCACCTTCCAATATCTATCAAAAAATATACTTCACTATGTTTGTAAATATTCCACTTAAAGTTTTCGGGTGCCCTGACTAAAGCTAATGGGTTAAAGCTCATTCGAACTTTTCAAACAAAACTCACGACACAATTTTTTGGTAATATGGAATCTTTAAGGCAGTGGTTCTCAACCTGTGGGTTGTGACCCACAGGAACTGTATTAAAGGCTCGCAGCATTAGGGAGGTTAAGAACCACACTGTTGGGCCCTGCCATGTGCCTGAGGCCTAGTGCAACTTACCGAGCCTGACTAGAAGTAGATCCATAGAGCTACTTCTGCGACTCAGCAAAGCCCGGCCTGAAATTGCCTCTCCCTAGATACAGCCAATCACCTTTGGGCCCTGTACCTCATCCCCCGCCTCCTTTCCCCGCCCCTTCCCCATGCTCTATGTAAGTGGCTGTTTGATGCAATAAAGTTGAGTTCCTGCTTCGACAGACTCTCGGCTCCGTGTGTTCCTGTTACGGCCGCCGACGCTCAGCCCCAGGGACAGAATCAGGCTGGCCCTGCTCTCCCCTCTTCTGGACCTGCCGGATAGCCCGGCACCACACTGCTTTAAAGGAAGCGATTAAGAAATCCATAATGTTTATGTCAAACTGGCTGAACAGAATCATCCAAGGAACCTGATTTTAAGCAGTATTCTGACCCCTAGCCAATACTGCACTGAGGAAAGGAAGTGATTCTTCAAGAGGAAGTATTACTGATTATATCACTGAATAAAATTTGAGGAAATCAGAAAGTTGACAGTGAAACTCCTCACCCCTCTCGTCCATCACTCTCTACCAACCTCTCTTGGTGGCATCTTTCTCAGCCCTCTTCTGGGAGACAAGGAAGGAGGTACAAACACAGCAAGGGGAACTTCATAAAAAGGGGTCGACTCAAGGCAAAGCTCTGGGATGGATTTTCTAAAATGTGGGCATTACATCTTAGGGTATTTAGTTAATTAATGCTACTGACAACATTTATGAGGTTGAGTTATTATTTTTTAAGTAGGTTAAGAGATTAAAAATAGTAATTATATGCTAAACATTATAAGGGCATTCCTTCATTTAACAAACTTTTATCATCCATGCTAACGAAGGCATGACCCTGACCCAGAGGACAGCACAGGAGTGGGGAAAAGCCCAGAGCTCAGTGTTGAAATGTCCAACATTAATTAGATGGAGCTGATGGCCGGCAGGGCAGCGGGGACTTGGGAAGGCTTCACTCCAGCCTTTGTGGGTGAATTTTACCTTGAGGGATGAGTAGGAGAAGATGACGAAGCTGAAGGGAGGGCATTCCAAGCAGGTGCCATTTCAGGATAGTGAGACATGTCAGGGCTGTTCAGAGTATCTGTGTGTTTGTGGTTTGAGAGGAGGTTGGGAGTGGATGCTAAAGGACCTTGAATAACAGCTGGAAGTTTAGATTCTTTCCTGTGCAGGAGGGGAGGGGCTTTAGAACTCTGGAATATGACAATACAGGCAGTCCAGGTGGGGTAAGAAATTGGGTCACTGACCATGGGGTGCTGAGACATCTAGACGAAGGCAGGGGTGGTGGAGATGGACAGGCAGGGCTGGACTGGAGCCCTGGCTGGTTATTCTGAGAAATAACCAGCAGGACACAGATAGGCAGGAATAGGAGGCAAGACATACAATACTGTTTCTTACATGGGAGGCTAGGCAGAGGCACTTCCACATATGAGTCATTTTCCCACTTTAAGAAATAGACAGTGATCCTGTTAAGGACTTAGTCCTTATCAAACTGCTCCAGATCATCCAGTGGCCCCGAGCTGCAGTGAGTGGCCCTCTGACTCTCAGCGTCTCAGTGTGAACATGGCTATGAGGTTGCCAGGAGGGTAGACTAATTAGGGGCTCATGAAGTTAAATAAAGGAGGACACGTTCTAGTCCAGCGGTTCTGAACCTGTGGGTCGCAACCCACAGGAACTGTATTAAAGGGCTGCGGCATTAGGAAGGTTGAGAACCACTGCTCTAGTCAGTCACTAGAAGCTACAGGTGAGCGACTGCCTGTGGTGTGGGTATGGGGTACTCGCTGAAACTGGCGACACCATTTGTGTATCTTTAAAACATTTATACTCCTTTGATCCAATAATTCTATTTCTAGTAACATATCCCAAGGAAGGGATTTCTTTACAATGAACATGAGTTACTCTTTTTTATCTTTTAAGCTAGTCAAACGTGGTTATGGGGAGAGACAATGGAGTTATTCCTGTAATGAGTCAAAAAGCATAAAATGAAAATCTCAAACATAGAGACACGAACACATGCATGAACCCTTCACCCCCTGCCCTCGTATGAGAATAATGGAAAGGGGAGCTTAGAATGGGCCTGCCCAGGTAGTGTGGTGCTTTCTGAATGATACTGACCCACGTACAAGAATTCCAACAGACTGGGTGGTGCCTATGGCTCATTGAGTAGGGCGCCGGCCCCATATACCAAGGGTGGCAGGTTCAAACCCGGCCCCAGCTAAACTTCAACAACAACAACAACAAAAAGATTCCAACAGACTTGTCAAAACCACACAGTACACGTCCAAGAGTGAATGCTCAGCTCCAGCACAAGGCATTTATGTAAATACTCATTAAGTGGCTCTTAGAGATAACTGACTAAAAGAGTATCTACAAAATAACAAATGGGGATGAGTAACTACCCTGAATGCCTTGGAGGTGATGGCTGAACCAGGAACTTTTGAATACATTATTATGTGAAACTAAAGTTTCTCATTTTATTTGGTGATCAAAATAAAATCTTTTCTAAATTCGATGAAGATTAAAAATTCCAAATAGCAACATGATGGCAAAGAACCCAGTGAAATCTATTAGGTTAGCAGCCCCCAGAGACATGGCCACAGGGATACTGCAGGGTGTAGGCTGCCCAATCCATCTCTGTTCCATTCAGCTTTACTCATCACTGATTACCCCACAAACATCTTTCCTTCAACTTCATTCAGCTCAGCTGTCACTGAGTTAATTCAGATCGGAGATCAGGAAGCTACTGTATTAGGTTTTAAAAAATGGGTGGGTAGAGTATAGAGATCAGTACCTACCAACTGCCACTTGGTAACACGGGCAGAACCCTCTTCATGTTGTCTCAAACGTGTCTGGGGCCCTGCAGATGGACTTTTGTGGCCACCCAACATCTTTAGAACCTGGGGAAGTCCAAGCTGGTTTTAGTCCTTTGACCTGGGGTAAGCCACAGTAAGTAGTAGGCGCGTGACCCCAGGGCCAGCATGTCTGAAGACAGCGACTCTAAACGCACCAGTCTCCAATCCACAGTGAGCTCCATTCAGAGAAATGCTTCCCACTGTTGCTTGCAGGGAGTAGTTTTCTATCAGATCTCCTTATTTAATCAGTTTCAGTCATATCTAATATGAATACTTTTCATAATGGCTAATTCTGTCTCTTGAAACATACTTAAAACAAAATTACATTGTACCTTAAAACATGGGTTAAATCCTACTAAGCTTCCTGGACAGGGATAGGACTTCTATTTTTGGAAAAGACCTGACTAATTTTTGCCAGGGTGACTGCTATCTGATGGTCCATATTAGACAAGATTTTAATGAGGCTTTATAAAAATCTTACTTCTAATTAAATTTCACTCGAAAGGCCTGAAATGTAGAGTGGCTTCCGCTGGTGAACAGATCTCAGCATCCTCAGTTCTCTTCCTAGATATACTACCTCCTGTAGCAGCACACTGGGACTAGTCTGAGAAAGCTCCATCAGGATGTTTTAGAGGCCACCAGGTTTACAGGGAGACGCAGAAACTATTCTAGGCAACCTGAGGTTCTCAAACACATATTCATAAGGTTGCTGTAGCCTTTGAGCATAGTCTAACACATCCAAGCATTTTAAGCACTCCAGCCTGTAAAGGGATGGAGATGAGAGACTGGGAATATTCAACTAAATATAATCAAAACAGTTTCTATTTGGGGTTGTGTCATTTAATTGTAGCTGCTGTATTTATCACTCCAACTGGCTTGCTTGCTTATGCTGACCACGATGTTGAGTTTTATTCCTCAACACCTATGATCATAACTTCCACTTACGGAAATGCCCACTACGTACCAGGCTAAGCATTTTACACAAGTCAGTGCTATTTGATCTCCACAGCCTAATGGGACAGGGAATTGCTGCAATTCCGTAGAAAATGGAGGCACAGAGAGATTAAGCCACTTGTCCAAGGTAAGTGGCAGGGTGAACGTGGGAGCCACAGGGTCTGGCTCCAGAGTCCCCACAGTCCCCACCCACCGCCTGCCTGCCAGGTACCCAGTAGGATAATCTCAGGGAGAGCCACTTGCTACACAAACCCAAGTCCTTACTGCTCTCTGCCTCCTGAAAACAGGCTTAAATTTATCTCCGTTATCGAAGGTAAATTATCCTTCACCTGACTGATCCATTTGGCACAGTCCTATCAAGGAGGGGAGATAACAAAGTGGTTTCTGAGCACCCACGGTCCTTAGGAAAATCTCCATGTAACATTCTCTCCCTCCTCCCACCACCCTCCCGCGCTCTTCCTCAAAGGAAGAGGATTAGAGGAGAATGTTCCAAGGAAGACATGAGGTATGTCACCAATATGATAAAGTTTATTTATTTTTATGTAGAGACAGAGTCTCACTTTACCGATAAAGTGTATTTTTAAAGCAAACACATCAGGCCTTATATATCCAAACACACACCACCCCCTGCCAAGCAGTCCTCGTATGCTATGAACGTATCCCAACGTTACTGCCATTGCCTCACACAGCCTTGGGATTTTCTTTTTGCGGTGACATCCAGGGCCAATTTTTAAACATGCAAAGAAAGTTCCTATTTCGAGGTCACACTTTGCTTTGCATCAACTTTTGTATTTAGTTCCCTCAGCTCTGGCCTCTATCTTTTCCATCAAATTCAGCGTAAAATGACTTTTGGCCACTTTCACAGGATGAAAAGTTGCTTCTGCAATCATAACCAACAATCTGCGCAGGGGCCCCAGCCCTTTGCCACAGCGGCTCCTTCCACGGGGTTCTTTAACTCACAGAATTCTCGGACAAAAGTCTTATCATTTTGGGTTCAAATACGAGCAATGTTATCTTGTACCACCTATGATTACAATAGAAATATGCAACGGCTTTCGGGACTAGAGTTTAGAGAGTTCAGCTGTGAGTGAGTTTCTTTTTCCCCTATTCTTCTTTCATCCTTCTTGGTATGATAAAAGGAGGAAGACGTGGCAAGGCTTGGAAATGTGAATTTCTTTCCAGTTGACTCCTTCAACCACACTTTGCCATCTAAGCTGGGCACTATAGTCCAGTGGTTACAGCACACTGGACCTGCAGACCAAGGGTGGTGACCTTGGTCAAACCTCACCTGTGTCTGATTAAGAAAACAAAAAACAAAATAGGAAAGAAAATAAACTTTGCTATCTCATTTCTTTTCAAGGTAAGAGAAGAAGGCTGTTAAGGCTGGACTTTGTTTTTACTCTTGAGCTACTTTAATTATACCATAAGGCTAATTGATAGCTAGAGGGAAAAGCTAGAACTGTGTTGTTTTCTTCCTGAGTCTAGAAAGATCCAACTTAGTAACTCAGGAGTCACTGATGTGGTAGCATAGCCCTTGCTCTGCGTCTGACCATTACATATACATTATCCCCTGGAACAAAAACATCTCGATTCCCCCCCCCCCCCTTTCCTTTATGGGTGGATCTAAATGCCTAAATCTATTCTAGTCCATGTTGCAGTTGGATTTTCAATTTCTACCTAGGAGAGAGTTTCTTATAGACATTCTTTAGGTTCTAAATCTGGTTCTGGTGGTTATGAAGTCAGAGTCTTGGTGTGGGAGTAACTTCCTGGGAGGAAGTTAGGCTGCTTTAGAAATTGCATCACTTCTTTCAAATCTCCTGTGTACTATTCAGAGCTCTGAGAAACAATTTACTGTGGGATCCTGGTAGCCAAGAAGCTAAATGGAGCTCATAATCTCAAAATAAGTCCCCCTGCAAAACGCTTAACAGAGTACTAGAGTGGGGCATTTGTTCCTTCCACATGTTGAAATGGAAGGTCCCCTGAGAGCACCGTCCAGCACTGGGGACACAACAGTGGGCAGGGCAGTCAAGGCCCCTGCCCCCCGGGATGGATGCTCCTGGATCCAAAGAGTCTCATCAGCTGTGTGTGAGACAATATCCAAATGGAGGTGCCACATCTTTGGAAAATACCTGCCAACAACAGGCCCTGCTGATACCTACCATTACATTTCAGTTTGGGCTTGTAAGCTGGAGGGCCAAGAGACAAAAGGTGCCTCGCACATTGTGGGTAACACGAGATTTCGAGAAGATGCAGCTGACGTGGGTTAAGGGAAGTACTTGTAACTGCAGCACAGTGCTCTTCTCTGACCCACAAAGCAATAAAATGCCATGTATTATCTCATATTTTGCTTTCTCTTAACAAGACACCCAACCCCCTGGCCTGTGTGTCACTTTTGTTTCTGTGTCACCAGGCACACGATGGGCACAACCCCCACACTTGGACAGTAAATGGAATGTGAACACCTCCTGTTTGAGAAGCTAGCTTCCCTTTTTATTTATTTATTTTTACCACAAAGGAGAGACTTAACTGGAAATTGCTATGAAGAAGGAATCTGAGTGAATAGTGTCCAGGCCACTGTGAACTCACAGACACAGAAGATGCTGACCGGTTTTGAACATGTTGGCTCACCGGGCCTTCTGTACAAGAATGTAAAGATGGTACTGAATTGAAGCCTTGGTAGAAATGAATGCAGGTGGCCTAGACAATTGCAATGAGGCGGTGAATTAATACACAATAATTCTGTCAGCAAATGATTAAAGGCTTTTGGCTAAAAATGCAAAAAAATGTTCACCGATTTATTAAAAACTTGAGTATTTCACCTTACAACATTTAGTTTCTAATAAAGAAAACATGATCTTAATCTATTTTTATAAAAAGAAAAAACCAAGATAAATGCTGTCATGAAGGCCAACTCCTACCTCTATATAATTATCTTAATTCCCTTCCGAAAAGTCCATGTTTGCTCTACTCTATTTCATCTATTTCTTGGGATAGGGGTCTCAGTCTATTTATAAAACTCAAAAGAGTCTTTTAGGTTTCTTCAACCTGCTGGAAAGAAACAGGTGATTTCTCAGGCTTCCAAGTTAATGGAGGAATTATAAATTTGCCTAGTTCTGCAGACAGAAATCTCACCTAACAGGTAAACACAGGGACTTTTGGCTGACTCCAACCACATGCAAAAGAGGACCCAATTTCTCAGTCAGTGAGTTTAATCCTTGGATTAAGCATCTGCTAGGGGCCAATCAAGCATTTCCTGGATAGAAGTTCAAGGGAACATTTTATTTTCAACTTTAGAAAAGTCTTTATTTCATAGTGAGGCTTTAGAAAAGTCTTATTTCATAGTGAGGCTTACAATCCAAGGTCCAACTGTAGGCACATGGACATCATACATGGACATCACCTCGGAAATATGAAGTGTAGTCTAAAACGCAGGCAGGAATAATGAAAGATTAAGGTGGCCCAAATAAGAAGGAAGAAAAAATGATTTCCTGGAAGCCACTGGATTTCCCAGATTGGCCAGTTTCTGCACCTACAGGAGATCTTTAATTTGCTCGTAGCTCTAATTCCTGTTAGGAATCCTCTGCTAGCAGCCACCAGAGAGTTCTCCGGTGAGGGGTTGCCCTCCCCACCACTAACCATCAGAAGGCACAGAATCAGGCCTGGCCTCCTGAACAGAAATGAAAAGAGAAGACACAGGGGTGGCTCCCTCTGGAAACACCGGTGCCAGACCTCCTTCTGTGAAGCAGACCTCGCTAGAACGAGAAGGTGGGGCTGGGGCTCAGAAAGAGGTTTCCCTGAGTTAACTAGAACTTGACTTTCTGTTTACACAGCTGGGGGCCTGGAAAGGACACCGGAGTGAGAAGAGAAAGTTGCTTATGGGAAAAGCAAGATATTTCTGGGGTGGAGGGTGAGACCCAAACAAACTGAAATCAAACACTGCTTATTTTTGTTGTAATAACTTTAGACCAGTTCCAAAGTTAGTACAGTGCACAATGCCACCAGAATGTTTTTATTCTTACACCCTCTAAACAACACACAGAAACGCATCTTGTTCTCTTGCCTTTCCTATAAATCTGTTTAGCACTAATGGTGACAGCCGGGGGCCACAGTAACTAACAGCTCTGAAGAGTGTGCCAGGGTTATGCCCATCTTTTCCCCTAGGAGAGTGTGCCCTGATTGTAAACGTCACGTACTCTGTTTCTGGAAATCACAGTGATCCCAGACAGTACGTTCATGGACTCCTCAAATGGGATATTCTCTTAAAGTGAACAAAAAATAAAAAAGCCCTGTTTTCTCCCTTCTGACAATGTCCAGAGACAGAAAAGGACATAGAGGTTTGTGGGTAAAGCCCCGTCACAACACTGCCGCCCTACAAAAGCACGTTGTTTCCACTTAGATCAAAACAAGGTGACCCAAGTAGCCATGGTCTTCTTAAGATGAGAGAAGGCAGGATGAGGTACATCAGCGAAGCATCACCTACGAAATCCTCGTGCTTTATGAGCTCACCACTGAGATGCCTTATCCAGGCCTTTCTCTTGTAGAAAGCCAGGTGCTACATTTAACAGTAAAATACTAGAATCCAGTTGACGCCTGTTACTCAATCAGCTGCAGTCTGTGCCGTGTGTACAAGAGCTGCATTCTGTTGGACCAATATATGTTCACAGTATGTCAACTGTCTGTAAAGTGCTTTCACATATGTACATTGTGTCACTTAATTTTCATACGCTTTTGGGACCTAAAGGATAATATCATTACTCCCATCTTACAGATGAGGAAACTGAGATAGGGGTACACGTTATCACTGAGACAGAGCTGCGATCATAACCTTTTGGCTCCAAAGGAAGTTATCTTTCCCATGTGCAGAAGTTTTTAATTTTAAGAAAATACACTGGAGAAGCAGCTGTGAAAAATGTTCCAATGAAGATGTTGGTATCATAACATTATGGTTTAAAAATGCATAGCATTAAATTCCATCAGTTGTATAGCTTAAAGATGTTGAATTAGTTACTATGTTTTATACACAATAAACAACAGGTGTTTCAATGGCATCCATCCTCTTTCTCTACCCCTTTAAGATAGAGTTAGACAGAAATCCAAGCTAAAGGAATGGTGCATGATAGACTGACTTGGTATAGAGTACAGACATCTCCCTGATAAGGAGAAATATTATCTAATCATTTGCCAGCTGAAGATGGCTATGGAGAGATCACTATACAGCCACAGCACAGCCAACTGGGAAGACATATGGTTACAATACAAGCCAAGACAGCTTGTGAAACCTTCAGTTCAAATATTAATATAAATATTGTATAATAAATATGAAAAAAGATAACCTCTAATCAGAGGTATAGCCTGTAAGAGAACCACTTTTTAATGTACTGTCTACTTATAGTAGAACTCATTTTCACACCTCCTTAAAGATGTGTGATACCTAGAGACACTTAACTTCAAAGATATTGGCCTGTATTCCTAGTAACTCAGGTCAGCAGGATTGTTCCAGCCTGGGAGTTGGAGGTTACAGTGAGTTGTGATCAAACCACCGCACTCTGTCTGGGCAACAGAGTGAGACTCTATCTCAAAAACCAAAAAACCAGATGACTTGAAGGCAAGTAATCAGAATACTTTTGTTCACATGCAAGCTAGGAATCATAGATGTAAACATACTTTATATAACCTACTATAAACATATAAATGTTTTTATATTGTATCTAATAAACACAAACAAGTATCATCCCAAAATGACTAACTTCTGACAAAAACTTTTTGTGTTTAAGAGACGAGGGTCCCACTATATTTCCCAGGCTGGTCCTGGACCTCTGACCTTGAGCGATCCTCCCGCCTTAGCCTCTTAAGTAGCAAGGACTGTTAAGTGTGAGTCACTGGCACAAGCCCAGCTTGAAAATTTCTTCAGTGAGAAAGATGCACTGACTCAGGAATTTCTAGCCAACAAATATGTTAAATATCTGACCTCAATTATCTTCTAAAATAACATGGTTACAAACAAATAGTTGCCAAATTGTAATTTTCAAAACAATCATTTATTTCTGAGTGACACGTCTGGCTCAACCTAAGAACCATTTACTCAAGACAGTCCTGTTCATTCAGACTGGCTTGACTGGGGACACACCTGGGCATCATGGTTTCCAACTTCAGCAGATAGGGTGCAGCAATGGCAAGGGCTTGAAGAGCCCATAAATTAAACTAAGAAGGACTTTACAATCAAAGTCATGCTCTTTCTTTGTAATATTTGACCAGGAATGACTGACCCCTTGGACAAAGAAGAGTACTGCTGAAAGGCTTGCAGCTCCCTTCCGGAAAGTGCTACAGTCTGGCAGTCTGTGTGGGCAAATGCATCACTACACAGATATCAGAGCCAGGGCGATGTGGCTGGGATGGGGATCCCCACAGCACAGTGAGAGCCAGGCGATGTAAGGGCTGCTGATTTACTTGTTTGCTGTCCTCTTGGGAGTCACAAAAAATAAATCTCATTGAAGTACTGAAATAATTTTTGCTCTGGAAAAGTTCAAGAAAGGCAGTGTAGCTTGGAGTCAGTGGTAAGGTCAGGTCATGGCATGCTTTCAGCATGTCCTATCTTATATGGCCAAGTATGGCATAGTGGGGGTGTCTGCTGTTTACAAGGAACCACACATTAAATCTGTTATCACCCAAGAGAATTCCCACCAGATGTATTATCTCCACCTGATTCATACTCAAGTCCTCTCTAGATTCTTATTCCTCAACCTCCAAGTCTAAGCCATCACTGCAGCTGAAAAGGCTACAAAAATAAAACCTAAGTTTGTATTTGCATAGGAAGCCAAAATACAAAAAAATTAAGGAATCAGAAGATGTTCCATTAAAATGAGATTGGGTAATTACTAGTTTCTTTCTAGTAGAAGGATGGATTCCCTAATGATGGGTATTATATGTAATTAGAGAAAGCTGTTCACTTTTCAAAATTAATCCTCAATCCTATTAATTATGATGGTATTACACATCCTATTAAATTAGCACACATAATATGAGGCCTTCACACATCAAAAGAGAAGCATTATCACTGTACATTAGTGACGTGATAATTTAGCTGAAAGGAACACAAATACTTGTAATTAGTTGACTACTTTGAGTAGGATCACTGCGTCTCAACTCTCTCATGGCAAGGAAAAAGGATACTTCACAAAGGTGACAGCAAGTATTCCTTTTTTTTCTTGACCATTAAAAAAAAAAAAAAGAGTTCACTTAATGGTGGGTTTGAGGTTTTTAGAGATCTATATTTGACTAGTTAGGGAGAACATTCTCCCTGGGAGGAGACCAGCAGCCATGGAGAAGTCTGCATGGTAGACTGGGTGGGGCACTGTGTGCATTTTGACAGTGAGGAGGTACATGTGGTCCCGGGAAAAGACAATCTGGGTTAAAACTGAGAAAGTGTAAAAGAGGAATCAGTGCAAGCCCTGGTCGTCAGTGCCCACGGGAGAAACCGTAAGACATGTTACGAGATGCTGTGTTTTCATTTTTTTTCTTTGCAAGGTGATCTTTGGATGGCGATGAAGGCTCTGCTACTGAGGCTGGTGGCCTGAGAGTGCAAGTGTAGCTCAGGCTTGGCACTCTCACACAGGCAGTAGGCTGGCTGGAGTCAGGACCTGTTAGTTGATAAGAGAATAAGCCCAAAAGCAAACTGGAGAGGCAGATACGAAACCCCCTTTAGCAGTCACCAAATGAACCTGACTCTGTACGCCTGGACATTGCAGGGAGAGCTAAGCACGGATGAAGGCCGTTCTAACAAGGCCACTTGCAAAGTAAGCAGATGCAGATAGAAGGGGTTTAGTGACTATTTCAACAACACAGAGGAATTATTAAGAAACATGAGTAAATTAAGGTGCACAGTTTCTGCTCATGAAAGTTAAGTTTCCCCAACATGTTCCCCTGGAGATAGGTTTACACGATACAGTTTCACATGCATCCATGTTGATGGAGAGGGTAGGTGTAGAAAGATAGAAACAAAATTTTCACTATGCCATTATAAACTTATATTTAGCAAAAGTGTTTGCAATCTAACTTAAAATCACAATCACAAATTTGAGCCAAATTTTTTTCCTACACTGAAGAACAATGTATAATCTAAATGATGCAGCAATTGGAATAGGAAGTATGAAGTCTAAAAAAAAAAAGAGAGACACAGAATTACTATGATTTGCAGGTTTCTTTCCATAATGTTGAATTTGTTAAGCTGCTTTTATAAGATATTATTATCTAGTGTCATATGAAAACAAATTTACCCATTGAAAAATGTACTAGTTACAAATTTACCAATTAAGTAGCAAAACATAACAGAAAATCTGATCTAAACAAAATGATCAGAATCTTCCAACATACGAGAGAGACCTGCTGGTAGATTTTATCCTCTGATGACAACGTGGAATTCTCAGGCCTCCTGGGCTCTGGTTTCCCAAGTGTGATCCAAGCACCCCCGGTTGACTTGGGAGTGGTTTCTTTCATAACAGTTCTGATAATATTTAATGTGGTGATATGGGTTGTACTCTCCCCCTGTCCAGCCTGAAATAGCTACCCAGTTAAATCTTTTATTTACATCTCACCAAAGATGGTGCCATTTTTTGTATGAATTAGGTCAGCTCTCTGAAAAAGTAAGTAGCACTAAATTGGAAGTACGTCTTGATACATTTCTGTCTCTGTTTAGAAACTATAAACATTATGGGCAATCCAGAGAAGCCAATACTAGCGGCTGAAAGGCAGGACTCCCGTCCTGGCTTGCTTGCGACATTCCTGGTCTATTTACTATCTTCTCATCATAATTCTTAACAACTCCCCTTTTACTCCCCAAAGCATCATAGTTTAAAGAATAAGTTACATTAGATAGGCACCCTATTAAAAGGAAAAAAGAAATCTAGCTTTCAAAACGTAACTTTTATTACTCTTTGACCATTGCATGAGAAAATATAGCTATATAAACTTCCTAAGAACAGATATTGTGTTTTAAAAATAACTTTCTGTTATATACCAAAATACAGAATAAAAGGCTCAGAGAAAGTGGCCCTGTCTAGTGGCCAGAGGTCACAGGACAAGGAGAGGAGCTGCCCTCTTGAACTTGAACGATGGCCATTATTGTGCTGCTCATCTGTGGGAACTGCCACAGAGCTCTGTGACCAGAGATCATTTCCCCCCATGTACCACTCCAAATATATGCAATGACTTGTGTTTAAAAAACACACAGAACTTACAACAATAAATGCACGATACGTTTAGTCACCAAAGCTTGCATAACTTTTCATCTGTGACAATGGTTATGGGCTCACCATCGGCTGAAACGTACCACTGTCTTTCATTTGAATTTGGCAGCTTTACTGGATACAAAAGCAATAAAAGAGACTGAGAGCCTGCAGAGCAGGGACTGTCCTTTGTTAGACTTGTGGGCTGTCTCAGCTGTGCCTTCTGGGCCCAGGAACAGCATCTGGCTTATATCTATAGCACCAGCTTTGGTATGGACACTAGGGGCTAACAATACACAGGTACTCTGCTCACAAGAAGTATCATCACAGGTCACCACAAAGAGAGGGCTCTTCAGTTACTCAGGCCTCACTTTGTATACCTAAGCCATCAACTCAGACAACCACATGGTTTAAACAGAATCTACTAAGTGCTGGAAGATAGAAACAAAGGGGAGACTGAATTAATATTTCATATTTAGTTGACCTCAAGGCAGCAGCAAGCTTATGCACTAACTGTATGCTAGCATGAGACACGGTGTATCTATGTGACAGAAAAAGACTACTGTAAATGAACAAGGTAGAGAAAGAGTTCTGATAACTGAAAATCATGAACCATCAAAGGCGCCCAGTAGCATGTGACGGTGTTACCACGACATTCTCAGGGAACATTTCTCTACTCTCAGCGTGTTTCCTGGAAGCTCACCTTTCACACATTTCCCCGGCACAATGATACTACATTGGGTCTGCGTGGTGTGTCAACCAGAAAAACCAATGCCAGAAATATAAAGTGATCAAGGCAAATGGCTGTCAGTGTAGATTACTGGCCACTGGTTGAGACGCAGCCTTTTTTTCTTGGTCTTACCTATGCAGTAGGGACAGCACTGGCCTTTTCTCAAAACTGGTCTTTCACAGGACACGGAAGGGCAAGACTCGGAGTAACAGCTGATGACACTATCCATGCACACGCAGCTGGTACAGACATCAGGCTTCCAGGACTCAGCTGCCAGGAATATATCCCCTTCATCATTTTTGCAATAACTAGGCACGCTGTCGTTATGAGGTGAGGAAGGCCGAAGAGGTTGATCTGGAAAAACGAACGTACAGTCAGCAAAGAAGCTGCGGGCCACCAATTGTGCCACATAGTGAGCCTCACTGAGACTTACAGAAAGCACGCCCTTTCACCAGGGCTTTGGGTGCCTGCTTAAAACAATGACTCAGTAACAGATCACGAAGTCTGATTCAGGCAGGGTTTTAAATTAAAACAAAGATCTTTCACAGAGATTCTATTAGTTACTTCTGTAATGCCCACTCTTTCTTCTTTAGAAAGAAAGAATGCATTTTCTTTGGGTTGGTTTCTTGGGTTGATCCAAGTCTCAGGTCTTGGATTGCAATGGGTGTTAAGTCAACTGGACACCTCTGTTCCAGTCTCCTTTGGGGCTAAGGGTGGCCACCCAGTCATAGCTAAGGGGACCTAATAGCTAGTGAAGGCATTCCTGGGAAAGCTTTCACTTTCCTAAAAGACCAAGGGATGCTTTCTACCTTCAATCTTCCACACTCTTCCTGCCTTGAGCAGGAGTGTGCTGACTACAGTTGTGACATCTCCGCTGTACCTGTACAAGACAGGTCTTGACACCTTGCCATCATGGAGCCACTGGATCAGGGCTGGTAAATACTTCCCACCAGATTGTTTGCCTTGTATGTAAAATAAACCTCTACTTACTTAAAAATTGTTGAGTTTTTCTTACTTGCAGCCGTATTAATCCTAACCAAGCAATACCCTAACAGATTTTCATTGTACCAGAATATAAGAAAACACCTGTACATAACATCCAATGTTCAGGCATTCACATTAACGCTGAAAGATGAGAAATCCGAGTCGCTCATAAGAATACAACCACAGACAGACTGTGTGCAAGTCATCCTTGTCTCTGCTATTGAAAGACATAAACCAGAGGGTCCCCAGATCAAACTGCAACTCGAAACAGAAAGGAACATCACTAGAAACCCAGATATCTCCACTCTGAGCCCTGGAATCCACTGAAATTAATGAAAATTGCAACCTCAAGCAGAAATCTGACTGAGATAGAAGAAGAAAAAGTGTTGAGTTAGTGAGGTTCTTAGTTTGGACACTCAAGGGTCCGAAACAGCCATGACAGTCCCACCCAGCACACCCCTAAGATAACCACATTTTCTCAAGGGGTATGTGATCAAAGGAATTACCACATGCTCCTCTCAGAATCAATTTCATGGACTGTGATTTTTAGCTGTAAAACAGAAATGGCTGAAACATGTAGTTGTCATATGATGTGGCAGCTCTTAATGCCACTTTCTCCTTCTTCCTATCTCATGAATACACCCTATAGCCAACCAGTCTGCTTTGAAGACCAAGGTGGTGGCTTCACTGTGGGCCCTCTCTGAGGGACAGAGGGACATCAGGGTAATGAGACTGGCCCAGACCCTCCACTTTAACTGGTGGGACCGTATCTCCTATGACGAGTCCCAGGGCAATGGGCACACACTGGTCCACAGACCCCATTCGTATGGGTGAAAGGTACTGTGATGGGATTACTTTCTCAATGAACTTGTGGGGATAATTCTTTCTTCGAGATTGCCCAGTGCCAACTTTGGCTTTGGCTGGAAGTAAGGACAACTCACTCTTGCCCACAGAAGGCCCTAAAACTCACCTCATGGTTTCTGGGGGTTACATTAACTTCATCTTGCAAGCAACACTTAGCCTTGTGTCTAACCATTTAGAATAGCAGTTCTCAACCTGTGGGTTGCGACCCACAGGAACTGTATTAAAGAGCCATGGCATTAGGAAGGTTGAGAACCACTGATTTAGAAGAAGCAGGGACAGCAGCAATGAAGCTACAAAATAACAGCAGAAATGAATACCCTGCAATCTGGAGGCCTCTTTCTGAAGCCTGAAAGACCCAGCGGGCATGGAGACGTGCTGGCAGTGATGAGGGAGGGCCAGAGCCGAGGCAGAGTCTGTGGGCTCTGCGCATGCGCGCTCGTCTTGAAGCTGCCTGTTCTAATAAACCAAGACCTAGCACACTCAGAGGAGTTCCAGCTCCACCTCACTCTCCTTCTCTGTATGGGCTGAACCTCTGAGCCCAGTAAGGCCAATGACCTGGGCCAGGGTCCTGGAGATGTCTCTTTCACTGTACCTCCTCTAATTGACTCCTGGGTTCATCACTCTGAGATCTTAGCAGATGGCACGAGGGATGTTTGCTGCTTTGGTTTCCTGGGCTGCACGTGCTCTTAAATCCTCCCTTCAAGCCTCTCACGTCACTTACTGTGGAATATTGGATGGTTAGGCTCTTCTTTCCACAGATAGGAGTTGTATCTGTTTTCACTAACCTTAGGGTCCCCATGGCTCAGTTCAAGTACTCCATAAATATTTGTAAAACAAATATCTAAATGGGTATAAACTTATAAATAAAGAAACCCCTTGGCAAGATGTAAATGGAATCACGGCTATATACTCAGAAAAACAGCGGCCGAGTTTGGATTGGTGGAGACTAACGGAGGTGGTGACAGAGCGGGGACCAGGCCGTGCATATCCCAGAAAGAAAACACAAAGGAACTATTTCCTATACTAGAAAAGATGCTGCACTAATTAACACACGGAGTAACTCGGCTGCTGAATTACACCAGAGACTTTGTACTGAGATGCTGATACTGTAGCTGTGGTCCATGATGACAACAGTAAATAACGTGGCTATCTCTTTAAGTTCACCTGGTGCAGCCTGAAAAACAGAACTGATATAATCTCATGAAAAATTTAGACACTGTCTATGCTGGATATAATGACAGAACAACAAACTCTGGCCAGCTGACTTAGATAATGCAAAGTTTTTTAAAAAAGGAATAAAATACCAGGGTTTAAGTTTTGCTGAGAAGAATGCTCCAAGAAAATATGTATTGAAAGTAAATGGTATTGATTTAAATTGAAAAAAATGAGAATAAGCAAGAACAAAATATAAGTAGTTGTTATGTCAACTTCATAACTTTGTATTTCAAATTAAACATTTTTTAAAAAGTCATATCCTAGTACTAATTAGAAGCAACTTGCATTTAAAATCCTGTCAAATTTTCATTATAATGTGTTTGTTTCATGACCATAAATTTACCTGCTAAGATCACATTATCTGAGAAATAATAAGTCTTCAGACTGTGCTGCCAGTCACTCAGCACCTCTGAATCTTAACGTATCAATCATCACAGGTGTGAGGGGTGGAATTATGCACCTTTCAAAGTATCTTCACTGCCTTTACATTTTTCAAAGATTTTTACTTACATTATTGTTATTAACAACTGCTCTTCACATTTGTTACAAAGATGACTTTTCACATTCAAAATCATGAGGTTAATTTGCTGCAGTGGGACTGTCTCTACTTAGGTCTGTTCCTTGAGTTTGAGACAGAGGGTCAAGGGGGGAAAAATGGCAGAAAGAAACTGGCTCCACAGCCATCTCAGGCGTAAGGCATATCAATTGCATAAATACGTGGCTGATAAAAGGAACGGGTTTCAGAGGCAGGCTGCGGATGCCCTGATGGGGTACCAAGCTTGGCATGATCTCACATGCGGCTCCCCATGAACTGCCAGCCCTGCGGAACAACAATGTCCAGGGCGGTGCCCTTCCCTGCCTAGTGCATGATGCACAGCACTGGTTACCTGGACACTGAGGGCAGCAGGAGTCCTGGGTGCGTGAGGGGTTCTGGCAGAGCAGTGGTGGGCACACCTCGGTCTCACACAGCACCCGTCCCCCGTGGCAGGTGCACTGAGTGCAGGAGTCAATGTTCCATGTTTCTCCTTCCACAAAATACTCTCCTCCAGGGGCGTGGCAAATGGAAGGAGTGCTGAGCTCTGGCTTCTGCACCACGAAGTCATCTGGGGCAGAACACAAAATCAGAACAGGCAAGAGGTTATTCATTTGCAGTCTTTCCAGTGGTTGGGAGAACCTGATGCTGTTTGCCTTGAGGGACAGAAAAGATGAACTGGCCAAAGAGTATTTCACTCTATTCTTATCAAGAGGATAATGAAGAAAAGAAAGTATTCTATGTGCAGAAATACTATAGAAGACAATGGCAAAAGAGCTAACCTCAGGATGTCAGTAGTAATGAGCAAATTCAATGGGAGAATTAAATGACAGGGAGGGGACTCCCACTCTAAAGAAAGAGAAGATGGGCCTCCCTGGGCGTCCTTGGGAATGTGTAGGAACTGTCTGGAATAAAGATCTCTCCCTTCCTGGATGCTAGCTCTCATCCAATTATTCCCTTGCCAAGCACTTTACGTGTGTTATTTCATGTGTTCCTTACATATCAACCTTGGAAGACAGGTGCTGTTATCCTACTACACTTATGAGGAAACCAAGGGCTCAGAGTAAGAAATGCAGACAAGGGATGGTGGAACCCAAGTCTGTAGTAGTTGGACTGTGGATATATCCCCAGATTAAATAAAACTTCCAAATGATTGATGCCCTTCACAATTCATTATTTTTGGGATCCTGAGTACTTTTATGCTTGTTAATACACCCTGCTGCCAAGCAGGCCACACCCCAGTGCAAGCCAGCAGCCTGAGTGGAACAGCAGCCTGCAAGCCCTTGCCCAACACTAACTGCTTGGCGATATCACCATCTAGCAAGGTAAATGCTGAGAGGCTGATGATAACTATGAGCTCTTTCCCCAGAGGAAGGAGGTTTTGATCTCTTAGTGGGATGATACTGATAGGAAGGGAACTTAATGCTGAAAACACATGGAGAGGTACTGGGAGTTGCCCTGAAGTTGTGCTGGTGAAATAAGAATTATGAAGATGTTAACTGTATCGCTATAATCCAGATACAACAAGTAGTTCAAGAAGGTGTCGACAGCGACGAAGCCTGCTGAGAAATAGTCTGGAAACATCACGGCCAGCTCATGCTGGGAGCTCAGTGGAAGTCGCACCTGGGGGAGCTACACTATCTCCTGTGGAGATGCTCAGAGCTGAAATCTCCTGAGTGAACTGGTAAAGTGGTGGTCAGCATGAGTCAGAAAGTGACCCCAGTTAAGGGCATAACTTGTCAGCCTTATCTTAAGGGACTTAGTAAAGCCTGGAAGTTGGAACAAGTGGACACACAAAAAACTGGCTTTATTCAATACGTACACACACAAAAGCAATGGTACCTAACTTTTCAGTTTAAGAACAGTTGAAAGGAAGATGATTAGAATGAAAGCTGAACCGAAACAAGATGACAAACGTGCATTTCTTATGGTTTATAGAGAAACAAAAAGTGCTCCCAATGAGCATCAGTAAACTAACGTTGGGCACAGGCTGTCTTACTGTTTTCAAAAAGGGCTTAGAGAGGACAATTACTATCCTGGCACACAGGGAAGTGGTCAGGGGAGAGAGGATATGTGTGTCTGCAGGAACTCTACTGCTCATCCTTCACTCCACAAGGAGTCTCAAGGCAAAACACAGGGAAGGATGGAGAGATGAGGCATGGGAATGGGAAAGGCAGAGGGTGAGAAAGACGGGAAAAGAGCTGAGAGATGACAGTCATTTGGCAAATAACCTACTGGTTGAGTCCAGGAGCCGCTCCCTCAGCCTAGGAAGAAAAACAGCTGACCCTGGAGTGGAAGAGGGGAAAACTATTCTTTAAGGTAAACGTCCATGAATACAACAGCTTGGCGGTCTCTAGCAGAAGAATCCTCGTGTGGCAATCTACTGAAAATTTTTGGAAAAAAAGATACCTCTACACAAGCATATATATAAATATGGTTTTGTGTATGTACATCCAAATAGTCACACACCCATAATAAAATGTCCACAACTTCGTGTGTGCTTATGTAAGAATGTATCCTAACTCTACAACAGAGAAAAATATTTCTGGTTCGACCAACTTTCCATTCATGGTAATGTCTTTGCATTTCCACTATTTGACTCTTAGACTTCCTCACTGAGGCATGATTAGTAGAGACCCAAGTGCAAATTCACACTCTACACTGTCACACCTGTAACTGAGTCTTCACGGGAACAAATGGTTCCCCCCCCTCTGAAGAGTCAACACAGTTCTATCACTACACTGCTCATTTACCTTCAGAAACAATGGATGCCAGAAATGCAAAATAATGTAGAAAAGGCAAGTTTTGAGACAACATACATCTAGTTGAACTAGGAAGAAACAAGACAAGTCATCTCTTCTGCATTGTAATGTGGTCCGCAGAGTATGGAAGCCCCCCGTCACTTTGACGCTGTAATTATTGAGGTGTGCAGAATCTCAGAGCTGAAGGGGACTTTAGGTGTTCCTCTGTCTCATCTCTAGCCCCAGCAGACAAGGCCAATTTCCTCCTGCCTTGTTGCAAAAGGACCAGGCCTCACGCTCCTGATTACACGCTCTGCACAGGCCGATCCATGGCAGGGAGATCCAAGATCAGGATTGACCAGAGAAGAAACCATCAGGACTCCAAAATCTGACAGTTCATTTAATCTTTAAAACAAATCTATGCGAGAATCAAGAGACTTCACTTCTCCCTGGCTGACATGCTATTTTACTTAAGGCAAGAGAGTTAATCTTTCTGTGTCTGTTTTCCAAATGAAAAACTATCTATTTTCCCCACACTCAAAAGGCCTACATAGAGGGAGAAATAATAGAATTAGAACTATGTTGAGTTCTTTGGATAAAAGGCACCAGATGAGGGATTATGGCAATAATTACTGTCCTTGACAACCATAATTCAGACCCCCGTGAATTACAAATCTGTTCTGATCATCTAGTAACTTATCTTGATCACCACCATTATGATTTTAACTGTTGAGATGTGTGTGGTCACTCTAAATTTCTCCATTTGGCAAGAGTGCCGCATGTCAATTAATTTAAAAAAGAGCAACAGCTACAGAATTCAATAATTCTCTCCCTCTCAACTCCCTCCCAAATATTACTTTATGCTTGATAAGCTTTTATGGAATAAAACTAGCATCAATCCCCCCTCAAATTAACCAAGACATTCAGCTTTAATACACTATCAGTAAAATAGAGAGCTTGAATTTCAGAACAGAAGCCCACAAATCTTCACGAAAACAGCATTTGAAGACTGATACAATGGAGAAAACCATTCAAAAAATAAGGGGAATCATTTCCAGAGCTTTAGGATTTTCTCTGGGCTTTGGTGCATTTACAATGCTCGGCTGATTTTGTGGTTGGGAAGTGTTCCAGGGGTCGTCCCCTGCGTCCTCCCCAGAGTTACAAGGCCCTGCAAGGCAGAAGTCATTTGCTCATGGAGCACACAAGCAGCAGCCAGCTTTTACCTGCACATGACGGGCAGCACTGTCCAGGGTGAATGGTGGGGTTGCCACAGGTAGGCACCGGGCAGGTGATCAGGGCACACATTTCCCGTCCATTGTGACAGTAGCATTCCCGGCACCCATCATGCCAGCTTTCCTCATTTTTATGATGATGGCCATCCATGGACAGACAAGTGCCTGACAGGACAGGTGGCCCGGCTGAAGCAGGGACCTCTGGACAGACAGAAGGCAGCTGGTAAAGAAGCAGCTACTGCACGAGAGAAACAGCCTGCAGTGTAGTGACCCTGCGCGGACTGGACCCAGCCACCAAAATCACGTCTGCGAAGGACAGCTGGTGACGGGGAAAATGTCCACAATACACTCTCAATGTTTAAAAAAAGGGAAGATATAGGGGAAAAGCCTGCAAATACTTTCTCTCCTGCTGGTGGAATGATAGCTGATTTTTTTTTCCTCCTTCCACTCTACTTTTTCATATTTTCTACAATAAACAAGCACTGATTTTTTTAAGGGATGGCACATGTATGTTTAACATATGCAGAATTATCACTCTGGAAGCTTCATCCAGTGGAGAAATCCCGGGCCCTTGGCCATTAATAGATCTTTGTTTTGCAGAACAATTAAAGCGGTGACTAGATTTTTGTTTACTCTGAACCCCTAAAACACCATTAAGGTGCTAACTGTCTAATTTTGAAAAATTATGGAACTTTAAGAATTTTTTATTGCTTAATCTGTGGATCATACTGACAAGTATAACACACTGGGACAGGTGGGGGTAAGGACCCAAATGGCAGCCAGGCTGCCTGCCCACTGGGTTTTGGGATGTCCCGCTGGGTCGGATGTTTCAGCAGCAGGACTGTCCAAATTTGAGCTTATACACAGATGTAGGCTGGCATGTACTTATTCACCCGAAGTCTGAATTCTCATGGAAAACTTTCACCAAGAAATACACGAGCACCCTCAGGAGCTTTAGAACGGGATCTTTATGGTATCGATTTTCTCAATCCCAGTGCTAAACAGAGGGGACTCTGTGAAGGTCAAGGTAACTAACTGTGCTTTAGGCTAAAATTCCCAAGGTAAGTGAAGAGCCACGAAGTGATTAATTTGGTCAAATGTGCTTGTCCCTCATATGCTTACTTCAGATTGTATTCTGAGCTTTTATTCCATTAAGAGGAAGGGAAATGGGAGTCCTATGGGACAGGGCCATATAGAAAGTGACATTCGTGTCAGAGTAGGCAGCAATCATTTAAACCCTTTCGTTAACAGGACGTCCTTCTGCTCTTTGTTTCGGTGCCCCTGGCCGACTTGAGGGGAAGTGTTCACACTTACCTCTGCACTTGCAGATAAGACAGCCATGGCTGTCCTGCTGGAAGCCCAAGGGACAGATTTTACTGCATGGGAGCTCTGGACATTTCTTACAGCGACAGATGTCACAGCCGTGCTTATTCTTCCTGGGTAATTAAAATTTTGTCAGAGGTCAGAAAACCAAAAAGTCTCAAATGATGCCCAAGTGCTCAGACCAAGGTTCAATAAAGTGATTATTGCTATTAAGCAGAATGACTTGACTTCTGTTCTCAAATACTCCTGGGGTGAAAGGTAATTAGCTCCCCGTGGCCATGACCGCCACCCATCCGTGACCAAGGCTGAGAACTGTCCACACACTTATGCGCTTCTGGGATGTGGCTGTCAGAATCCCAATGACCTGACTGTCGATTTAATTAGGAAGAGTGGTCTCCACAACATAAACAGACGATTGTGTGACTCCGTGAATAGGAAGGGGAAGGATATATGTTGGTCAGTGTTGGAGACTAGCATTAGGGGTCAAAGTCCTTTTGTTAGGGCTACAGACTCCTTCACATGACCACATTCTCTGAGAAATTCCAGACATCAGTAAAGTTTTAATGAGATACCTACCAAAAGTTATAAAAGATACGTAGGGGAAAGAGAAACTTAAGGATCCATAGACCTAAAAAGGCTACATAGATCTTGATAAAGAATAAAAGCCTACAGTCAATGTCCAGCAACTACTTCATTGGGTCTAGCTAGACAAGAATATCAGTTTTAAAATTCTCCATTCAAAAAGGTTAAATGACTGGAGTGCCTACATTTTCTGTCCATGAGAAAGATAATGTTAAGTAAATAAATACGTATTTATAAAAAACATCACAGTAGTTTATAAGTAGAGAATTTCTGGCTAAAAAATTCTTATCAAAAAAATTTCCTTATTTTCTCCAAAAGGAGAATGACATGCATGTTACCAAAGGAATTTACACCCGCCCTCTCTCTTCACAAGCTTAAGGACTGGGGACTCTTCCCGGGATCAGCGTCTGTAGGTTATGCCCTGGCTGGCCTCCTGGGCGTCAGAGAAGGAGAAGTTACTCTATTTACCTTCATGTTTCATAACACTAACTGCCAACAGTGGTGTTCAACTAAAAAAAATTCATATTCTTTTTCATCTTGGACAAATGAAAGGGCTCTAAAAGAAGACAGCCTTGTGGGAAATCCTTGACAAGTGACGACTGGCCAAGTGACAATTAAATTGCACTTTGCTGCAAGACATGAGAACTGTACACAAGCGTCTACTTTACTTCAACATAATGAGAACAATAAATTAAATGAACTATTCACACTCATGTCACATATTATGTCATTTTTAAGGTCTACCAAGGCTTGGACTGATTTGTTCGCTCATTTGTTTGTTTCCATCAATCCATCTATCCAACTATTCCTTTTGTAGGCACTTGCTGCATGCATAAAATAATGGTTCACTCAGCAGGTGCATTCAAAGGGCACCTATGGCTGCCTCCATCCTGACACTCCCCTGAGGTGTCTGGCCAAGACACCCGGTGTCTGTCCTTAAAACACATTCTAGCTGGCACAATACTCAGTTGTTCATGGTGGTCAATTGGGTCCTTACTGAATGTGCCTTCACTAATACAAAGTGAAATCTATACTCCTCTAAGAAACGTCTCTCCAAGGTAAGAGATAGATTGGAATGCAGTCTTGATTCTAAAATGTCTCAATACTGTAACAAGTGGTTGTAGCGACTGTTGTGATAATCATCCTTTATATCAGAAGTTAGGCTAAAAAATAACAATACTTTTTATTGGTATCGTATTCATATTTTAGGATTAAGAAGAAGGATGATCTGTTTGGGAATCTTTAAGAAAAATGTTCCCAAATTAATTATCCAATTCAAGTTAGAATTAAGACCATATCCCCCAAAGTAGATCTTTCAAAAGGAAGAATAAAAACTATGACTCAAAGACGATGAACAAGAGATGATGAATCTTAGTCCCTTTCAATTACTAGCACGACATAAATATAGCCAACTGGAAAGACAGAAAGATTGAAATGGAAGAGAGAAATGGAAAGAATGATAAAGCAAGATTCTGAAAAGTGATTTTTTTAAGGGACCACGTTGATATAAGGGCAGAAATAGATGCTAATATCAGACACTAAAGCAGTGAATGTGTGAGATGTCTATTTCTCCCTGGAATAATGTAGATTCTCATGGACTTTGAGTCAATAAAGACTACTTAAAAATATAAGTTATGGTCTTCACCTCCAACGAAATTCATAAAATCTACTGCTGCACAAAGAAGAAAAACTATGAGATGCAGACTGGCTGCAAGGTAAGGTATCTAGGCATGGCAGGATGCTCGGTGTTGCCCGAGTGGCTGTTGACTGATCATAAATAGGTTAAATAAATCATCACAGACGAGTCCGTGGGACAGTTGTGAAAAGCTGCAGCACATGTAATGCTGGACATCATGACCAATACCACCCCTCACGCCCTCTGGCAGCGTCTAATGGACCTGGCTTTGGGGAGTCTCATTTAATAGGCACAAAAGTTGTGTCTTGTCCATTTCCATAAAAAAGTGAAAGTAAACCTTGATTCTTATCTTTGGAGAAACAATCCTTCCCCTGCCATCTGAATCAGGTAATGAAACAAGTACAGATATTCTGGACTCGGGAACCATCGACTCATTCACAAACACACAAACAGCTGACAAAAAGGGTAAGACTGTTTCATTGCGTTATGCTTTGAAGTCGGTCTTCCAGATTAGGGAATACGTACAGGTATCCAAGTGGGCAATGCTTGTCACAGATTACGGGTCTGCACTTCCTGGGCCGTGGGCGGCACTGACAGATCTCACAGTTGTGGGCATCAGTCAGGAAACCGAAGGGACATTCCACGGTGCAGCCTCGCTTGAGGCCTGAGCACAGTTCCTCCCCTGGGAAGACACAAGGATGGCACGTTTCTCCCAAAGATGAACAGACCAGCACAGGTCAGGGCTTCACGGAAACCTTCCCCAGATCCTCCGAATTTCCACAGGTTTACGTTTCTCAGCTCTACCATGCTATGAGTCATAGTTAAAAACCAGACATTGTGCTATTTCACAGTTATAACATGACTCCAAGTGTTGGTGGTAATACACAAAATAAAGTCCAACTCTGAAAAAGTGAATTTCTGAAGCATAACTGAATCGGGTAGGCTTTGAGTGAAGAGTAAGCTGATAACTGTTAATAATTAATGATTGAAAGTATTCTTTTAATAAACTTTTATTAGTTACCTTAAACCACTGATAACCATTTCCATTAAAATGTGGGAATTAGAAACACTCAAATTTCATTATATATTATATTTCTTTTGCATGCCCACGATTAATGCATGTTTGTAAATGTTCCCATAACATACTCTCATGGGTATTACAGGGCATCATAGAATCCCTCATGTTGTATGCAGAATAAGGGATTTCTTACCCTTCCTTAAAACAAACAAGTATATCCCACGTGACAGAACACAAAATACTCCGCGCTACAGTCAGTCCTTTTCTTCTCTGCATGCTGACAAGTATCTAGGCATTTGGATACACTTAGTTAACTGACTAAAAAATGCATGTGTTGGAGAAACATCCTTATTAATTAATGTTTACCAAACCACTATTTGAAATTTTCAAACTGTCTCCTGTAAGCAGAATCCAGAGGGATGTTTAAACTGTCCTCTGCCAGCCAGTTACAATATTATGTTGGAAGGAAAAAAGGGGTGGGGCGGGGGGAGGAAAGTAGCAATAGTGACCAGGAAAAGAAATTAAGACATTATTGGAGATACTAGTTTAAAATAAGTCTTCTCGCATGATTTTAAAAGGTGATCAAAAGCTTCCCAGAAGGAAAAAAGGAATAAAAATGTTAAGGTAAGAAAAGCATGTTTAGTGATACAAACATAGCAAGTTGAGAACTGCCTGAATTAAATGCAAAATTTACAAGACAATCACATTTGAAGAAGATAAGATTATACAGTGATGGCAAAAGCATGACACTGTTTGAATTCTGTTCTGAATGTGCTGGGAAGATAGGAAACGGACTATGGCTGGAATGATAAATGGATTTTTATTTTAGCAGGACATCCTGTAAGCATGAATATTATAAGAATGCATAAGTCACTAGGAAAAACAGAACATATCTGTCGCCTCCATACACAAATGGTACAAACTAAAATTAAACCTTAACTGCAATTAATAGGTGAAATGGGTCCACATTTTACGCAAATATTTTAAGATAGTAGCTTTTGTGAATCTTAGTTGGCAATACTTGCATGTTTAATTTGCTATCTTTTAAAAAGGAAAATGATTTATGCTGTAATTTTCTACTTTGTCGTTATCATAAACCTTTCATTACGTGTATTTAATATAACCTCGTGGGTGTGTAGCACACTACAAAGCAGCTGGTTGTTAATTTGCATCTTTAAAAGAGAAACTCTAAATGGCTCATTTAGAAATTTGTATTTATACGACCTGAAAGGTCACCACTTTTCATCTCCCTTTACTAAGAGAATGACAGAGGAAGGAGAAGCCTTTCGTTGCTGTATTTCTCTCTGACACAAAGTTCCAAGTTGTGAGCTCGTCTTTCTAGCGCCAAGAATCTTTAGGTCATGACACCAGATGGATTACGATGGGAAATAGATAAATTAAAAACACACTTGCAGAACGTCTCAGAGTCAGCATCCCTGGGATTAAATTCCTTGAAACTTTGGAGTCTGAACACTTTTGTGCCTTTATTTTTTCTAGTCCTGTTTTAAAAAAAAAAAAAAAAAAAAAAAAAAAAAAGTGTTTTTCTATAGACCTTGAGCTAAGCAGCTGGGTCTTTATTCAAATTTATAAAAACTAAATTAGGTCTTTAACTTATCTCTGCTTTGCAATGGAAGGGAATTTCAAATAAAGGCTGGTGTGTTTAAACAAACACATGGAACCTTCACTGGAAGGCACTACCCTTGTGAGTAAGAAGCCCTATTGCTTCTGTGACTTGGGAACACTCTCCTGCCTGCCCGGGTCTGGCTTATAGCAATTCTGCTTCCCACCAGAGGAGGGGCTCTAGCTCTGGGCCCTGTCTCCTTTATGTACACAGTGCAGCGACTATCATGATATTTAGTATGGAGTTCAATAAATACTTGATACATGAACGCATCAATCAATGTCCTTGCTACTTACTCCTTCACTCTCATCAAGACTGCTATATTAACATAATATTAACATATTAACATAGATATGATAGTGTGAACGAACTGAACTCTGACAGTGTTGGAAATTTTCCCAAATACTGGTACTTGCTAAACATCTCAGAATACCATCTTCTAGTTCAGAAACAAGGAACATTAAAGATCGGAAGGTAGACCTACATCTTTTATGGTTATTAATTTTGGAAATGTATATCATCAAGGTAAACATTTAAATCATGAGAACAGAGATTAGAAAAATAGTATTCGTAGAAGGGTGAGGGTTTATAAGTTTACTTGGAAAGCTTTAGTACATCACTCAAGGAGACCGTGGAGAAAAAGGAGGCTTTTATGTTCATAATTTTTCAGCATTATGACTTTACTATGATCTAAAAATGCTTTCTAGTCCACTGGGGGAAATTACCATTGAAGAGAAAGTGATGAATAAAGGCAAGGTACAGAGCCTGTACGTTATGACTGGTCGATAGCAACTATACAGTAAACCTTTTTCATTCTGGGAAAAAAAAGATGCTTGCTCCTAGGCCCCAAATGTGGCACAACTGTAGGGCACACCACTCATTCTTGACTATGAGTAAATACAACACGATGTAAATTCTGCATGGAACACGGTGTGGATGGCACCTGCTAAGGCCACTTTTTTGCGGTAGTGTAGTAGGTCCTTGAATAACATCATTTTGTTCAGTATAATTCTGTTATAACACAGATAAGGGGGAAAAAATCAATTCCTGCAAGGGCCACTGTCTGTGGGGAGTTTCCAGATTCTTCTCATGTTCGCTTGGGTTTCTCAGGTACTTCAGTCTCTTTTCACATCCCGAAGTGTGTGTTGTCTAGATGGTGCCAGTGTGAGTGAGTGTGGGTAAGTCCTATGATGGGATGGCATGGAGCATCGGACCAGCATTGGTTCTTATCTTGTGTCCTGAACTGCTGGGATAGGCTCCAGCCACCTTTGACCCTGAACTGGAATAAGTGAGTTGTCAAGTGCATGAATGTATGAATGCATGCATGCATGCAAACTATTGTAAAATGTATATATATTAAAAAAACACCCATAATGATACAGATGCGTGATGTAACTGCTAAGGGATGAAAGCGCCAAGGGAGCCCATCCACCAACACCAAGTTTGTTATTGTTTGTGTGTGAACTACATGGTAGAAGGAGGTAGGTGCCTCTTACAGGTTTTGCTTTGCTAGCATTTATTCCTTGATTTAATACGCCAACCATTACACCTGCAGCCACTCACCAATTCAACCAAAATTTGTGTAATTATCTTATTTGTTATTAACTAATCTTTCTTAAAAGTATGTACAGCTCAGATTTAAGTCAATGTTTAATATTAGAGGGGTGTGAGGTCTTTATTTGGAACTTTTTTGGAACTCAGCCTCTGAGCAAACTGGTTTCATTATAAGTTATTTCATTTAAAGTCACAGTTTCTAAGAACCTACTGGTGACATTAAGTGAGGGCTTACTGAATTGTAAATTCCCGAATACTAGCAATTACCACCAACCTATTATTAGTTATCGACAGACAAGAAGTTCTTGACACTATTAAAGAAAAGACACACAACATTGCAAATAGTGGTCCCCATCCTGGGACAAAGATAAATCCAGAATCACAATGACATGGGAACAAGGAGCCCGCCTGCCTAACAAGGAGCCCGCCTAACAAACAAGGAGCCCACCTAACAAGGAGCCCGCCTAACAAACGAGGAGCCCGCCTAACTAACGAGGCGCCCGCCTAACTAACGAGGAGCCCGCCTAACAAGGAGCTTGCCTAACAAACAAGGAGCCTGCCTAACAAGGAGCCTGTCTCCCAGAAGGTGATGCTGCGACCTTCTTGGGATGCTTGATTCAGATACATTATTTCACAAAAAAAATCCTCCTTGCCACTATTAATTTTGTATGTCTGAATCAGTTTCTTCGTACATGTAAAAGCATTATTAATCTTATAATTAAAAAATGTTAAAGCTGAAAGAGAAACTACCAATAATCTGGGTCACGTCCCCTTGATTTAAAGAGGCAGACGCAAGATACTGAAGCATGGATGCCATTTAGTTCATACAGATGTCATTTAATACAAGTTTCTAGGGTAAACTGAAGTGTATTATGTCTATTAGGTAGCAGCAAACATTTCAGTTAGAAAGTAATGTTATTAACAGCATGTACCAATAAAGTGTTAGGTTATCAGCCTTAATGGCAATTTTAGTTGAACTTTTGTTGTGATTGTATTTTTACACTTTCTGCTGTATTTCTTTTCCTTTTTCTAAATGTGCCTTTGAGGAACTTAAGTCAGGGATAATATAAACTCTCTGGGTGAGATGTCCTTGATGCATAACTTTGCTCAGCAGTGTTACAAGAATGTTGTTTGTTGCAGGTCAAAATAGCAAAGCAAAAATTGTTCAAACAAATGAATCCTTTTTCATATATCTGCCACATATTTTTGAAGGACACTTTTCTACAGGGGGCTTTGATTTCAGTCCTGATGTTATTACCAACACATTACCAATATGAGTGAAGAGTGAGGATCCTTTGCAACTTCCCTGTATCCCTGCAGTGCTTAGCGTGAACCAGGTACTCAACTAGCTAGATGGATGAAGAGTGGATGAGCAAACAAACTACAAATCAGTGAAGACAGGAGAAATATTTATGTGGTGCTGGCTTTCTTTTAGAAATCCTGAAGTCAATGGAAGTTAGGTTTAATCTATAAGAAAATATTTAGGTATATAAATGGTTAGAGCTACTATATATGAAAAGGTTTTGATGGGATGCAGAACAAATAATGTAAGGGAGAATTTTGGACAAAATAAATATTCATCAAAGAGTTGCAATGGAAAAAAAATACTGTTATACCTGACTACAAGAAACTTTTCTTTTTCTAAAACCAAAGAGGAAGAGAACATTAGAAAGTTAAAATTAAAAAGTACAAGGGAAGTCGTCAGTGGGCGTGTCCGTAGAGGACAGGAGGAATGGAGGGAGGCTAGTGTGTGGATGAGAGAAGGGATGACGGGGTCTTCCTGTTGGACAGCTTGGGCTGACCCAGAAAAAATATGTTATAAAACAGTCACGATGCACAGTGCACAGTGACCATTCGTCAGGCAGTGAAACTAGCTTTGTATTTACTCATTTATTCAGCCCTCAAAATAACCCATGAATTGGGTACTATGATCTGCCCTTTACAGATGAGGACACGGAGGTCCAGAGAAGTAAAACAACTTGGCCTTAGCTCTCAGACGCAGGTCAGCCTGATGCCAGAGCCTGAGAGGGCAGCTACATACAACCACAAGACTCTGACAATGCAGGGTCTGGATATTTGGTTTGCTCTAACTCACCTCCCAAAGGTATGGCTTCCAAAGTTGTCAAATGATCAGGACTGCCAATAGGAGTGGAGAAGAGTAGAAAGCTACGTGGCTGAGACTCTAGTGTGCTACAGACAAACTGACAAATTCCAGTTAGTATTTGATCATGCTTTTAGGTATAGGGTGGCAGTGAGCAAGATGACCAGACTAACTGAGGTCAAGAAACTTTGTGTGGTGAGATGGACATATGATCAGAACGGCAAGATCTTAGACAAGAATGATGTCCAAAGGCATACTGAAGGTTCCCTGTTCAACCACTCAGCCGGTATCTGCTGAGCTCCAGGCATGTCCCTGGAAGTTGGGCAGTGATTTCCTTACTCTGCTGATAGGCATAAGCCTTGGTTCTTCTGAAGAATTGAATCTTTGTCTTAACAGTACTTATTTTTGTAAGTTATATAGTACTTGGCTTAAAATGGTGCTATTTTGTTAGTGGTTCAGCCATAGATTTTTTTTTTTCTCTGAGCAGGTCTTACATTTATTCATTTTTGTCTCTTGAACACCTAGTAGAGTATCTAAAAGTTGGCAGGTACTTTTAAAATATTAGGTGAAGAAAGAAGGGAGGGAAGAAGAAAGCAAGACTAGATATATCTACACATATGTAAAATTTGCAAATAATAAATGGCTAATAAGGATTAAATCACTGACACAAATATGTCTACTGTACACATTTCTTTCTGGGTGTAAATAAAATGGAGATGCACTTGGGTAGTATAAGAATATGTTCCTTGAAAAAAGCTAACTTATTTAAGATTGGATGAAGGTCTTCCTAGTAGTTTCAATTTTCCAAAAGCCAGTAGATATATTTAATATTTTGGCTCATTTCAAGGACAGTTAAGAGAAATTGCTTCTTTAAACTTAACAATGAAAGATTCCTTGTGAAGTGACCAGAGTCTTACATAAACAGGGCAAGGCGTCCAAAATTTCATAAAACCATAACCAGGTGAAGGTGGTGAATGAGGTGATTGGCCACAATAAAATCTGTATTTTTAGATTTTTAAAAGTTCAGAAAAAAATTAGGTATGATCCCATGTTCAGAAAGGATGTGTAACTCAAGAGGCATTGGAAATACTAAATTATAAACTCTTTGTAACATCATTACCAATTTATCTTGACATTAAAAAAACAAAGTTGGCTGTTGGAGTAAACACGTGTGGGCTGCCAAGGCAACTCTCCAGAGTTAAAACTGAGCAAACTTAGATCAGTGAGCAACAAGGACTGAACCTTCCCTGAACAGAATCAAGTATGGGAAGGCAGGACAGCCCCAGGTGGGTAGAGGCTTACAGAAAATTTAAAGATAGCAATGATTACAAACACAACAACAGTTTCATAAATTCTATTTTTAGCATTAATTCCACTGAGCAGGCGGCATGATGGTATCGAATGACTGAGAAAAGAGAGTACTTAACTCCTATTTTGTATCTTCTTCTTGAAAACATTTTTACAAGGTTATGAAGACCGTAAAGACCAAGATTAACTGATACATCAGAAAGTGATCATCTATCTATATGACATCCAGGCCTCTGAGTCCAGGTAATTAGACCCAGAGGCCCACAGAAAACCTGCTTAGTCCAGAGCCACTGTCTATGTTTGGGAGAGATCGAAGACAAGGAAAGAGATTTCAGAAAAGAGGCCAAATGTCAATTCAGAAGGGACCAAACATTCTCAAAAACTACACAACTTGACATTCACCACTGAAAATTCTTCAGAAGGAATTGTTAAAAATATATGATTTATGACATGTAGGGAAAAAAAGTACTGACCATTAGGAGCTAACATAAGTTCAGGAAAAAACAAACTGGGCCTCCCTAATGTCAGTTTATTTGTAAAATACAGCAAAGGAATGCTACCAGATACACTTTGATTTCAGACAAGATATAAGCCTTGTGGAGATGGAGCTGAAGTGTTGTTAGCTGGATAACTCCACTCAAGGAGGGAAGATCATGTTCAAAGTCATTCTGCAGGCAGGTCTCTAGTACTATACATCTTTGCCCTTGGTTCTGTAGTTTAATTTACTTTAACCCAGTGATTTATATGAGGCCACGTATTTATGCTTATTTAATACAAGCTGGAAGGCAAAAAGTGTAAGATCACATTATCAAGATTCAAAAGTATCCCAAGTAGTTAGAAAATAGTTCAAAACCATCAGGATAATTTCTTTTCAAGTTTGGCTCTGCACTGAATCATTAAAATCATTACTAAATAGTATAAAATATTACTGAATAGTATTAAAATATTACTGAATAGTATACTTAAAATGATAAAGATGATAAATTATATATGTATACTTTGCCACAATAAAGAGAAGTTAAAACAAATGTTCAAAAACAGAACAGGTGAGAACCATCTAACATCAGGTTTGTAAAAGCACCTACAGTTTCAGCTACTTGCAGATTTAGTACTAGCTAAGCCAACAGTGTGTAGTTCAATGAGCCAATGCAAACTTAGGCCATTGTCATCACTGCAATGATCAGACCAAATTCTGGGGTATTTCTTTTTTCTTTAATTGTTGGGGATTCACTGAGGGTACAATCAGCCAGGTTACACTGATTGCATTTGTTAGGTAAAGTCCCTCTTGCAATCATGTCTTGCCCCCAGAAGGTGTGGCACACACCAAGGCCTCACCTCTCTGGGCCACACTTTAGGTAAGAACAATGATGTAATCTTTGTTAGAAGATAGAAAAGATCATGAAAATTATAGAAACCATGTCACCTGCAGAATAGCCAAGGAGACTGAGGATATTTATTTTGGTAAAAGAATTAGGAGAATTCAAAATAGTTTTACATATGTAGGGGCTATTTTTTTTTTTTTTCCCCTGGAAGAAATGCAGTCTCCTCCATCTCATTTCAGAGGTCATAGCCTGCGGATATGATTAGAATCTGTGTGGAGGTAGAGCTGGGGTCAACAAAGTGAAGCACAGTGTAAGAATTCTGGCTGCCATAGGTTGGAACGTGACCTCCTTGTCACCAGATGACCCCAGCAAGGGGACTGGAGGGAGAGGTTTCTGGGTGACCAAAAGGATGCACTTGAGGCCTGCTCCAGGTTGCACTACTGATGCAAGTGGACAGCACAGAGCACGTGAAAACAATGAAACAAAGACAAAAGCAGAATAAAGCAGCAGCTCTTGTCCCCCAAATGTATTTGTTTCTGTAAATATGACTTTCCCCCCCTTCCTTTCAGGTTGTCAAGGGAATGTGTGAACGGGTGTGAAAAAGATATTCAGTCACATAATATGCTTTGACTATATCATATTAGGTCTTAGGAAAAAAAAATACAGTCTTTCGTCTACTCACTGTTTTTGCACTGACAAGTTCGACAGCCACTGTGATCAAGTTTGAAACCATAAACGCAGTCCTTCTCCGTCAGAGTGCAGTTTGATAACTCCCCACACGCAGGTGGATCAATTGTGATGTAGGTTGGTTCTAATAATAAAAAGAAAAAAAAAAGAATCAATGGAACATATGATTACCTCTCAGATGCTATTCAATCTTTGAAATCCCACACCACAGTGCCTTATGAAAAGTCTAATCAATAATTTTCATCAAATCCAAACTTCTACACGCTAGCAATGTGCTTAACACTTGAAACAGAAATATTTTCATTCCGATTTTTAAAAACATGAATGCTCTACTTCTTCGTGTTTAAGAAATTGATGCATATTTTGGTCCCTCATACAATTCTTGTCTGATGGTCACTACCACTGAAAGTAGATGAGAGGTTCCAATGAACTCCATTTAAATTAACTGTTCTATTTATGCCTGCTGTTTTCTGAGTTTATTTCTCCTAATAATCATGACACAGCTGCCAACTGTCAATTATCTCACCCCCTATTCTGTAGTACTTCTGAAATCTGCCAGCATTTCTTTTTCAAATTAATCAATTTTTGAGACCAGATTAAAGCACCTGGATTTCTTTCTTTCTTTTTTTTTTTTTTTTTAATAGAGACAGAGTCTCACTTTATGGCCCTTGGTAGAGTGCCGTGACATCACACAACTCGCTCACAGCAACCTCCAGCTCCTGGGCTTAAGCGGTTCTCTTGCCTCAGCCTCCGAGTAGCTGGGACTTACAGGTGCCCGGCGTTTTGTCGCAGTTTGGCCGGGGCCGGGTTTGAACCCGCCACCCTCGGCATATGGGACCGGCGCCCTACTCATTGAGCCACAGGTGCCGCCCTGGATTTCTTTTCTCTAAGTGGCACTCCCTCACTTATGACAATGACTAGGAGAGCTTACCCTCGGGGCCCAGAGGCTGTGGGAGTGGCCGAGGGAGACGCCAGTGTTCAGAGGAAGAGCCCAGTGGCCAGGGGGAAGGGAGCCATAAAGCCAGAACCAGAGGTGACACTGTACTCTCCCTGTCGCGTCCCCTGCCACGTGGACGGAGAATGGGCAACGACAGTAACTGCACACACTTACGTGAAGTGTACTGTGTGTCTGGGGAATGTTAAAGCGCTATTCACAAATGCTCCCACACTCTACGGAGGGGGGGGCGCCACCATGTCCACTTTACGGATGACTTAATGTCATATACAGACCTGCCCCTGGTCACAGCATTACTAAATGATGGGTCCGAGATTCAAACCCAGGCAGCCTGACTCCACAGCACACTCCGAACTTCCACGAAATGCAAAGTCTGCTGTGACGGTACCTCCCTTACAGTGCATCAGTAGTAAGAGAGAGAGTTTATATAAATGCCACTTGTGGGGACAGTGTTGCCAAAGGGCACAGAGACACTGACATATTTATACAGCATCTTTTCAACCAAAAGGTACTATGAATGTCTTCCAAGTAAGCTGTTTCTCACAATGTCTTTGGGAAGGAGCTAAGTACAGAAAGTCCCTACCTACATTTTTACAGATGGAAAATATGAGGTGCAGAGAGGGGAACTGGCTTATCTAAGTTTACATAGCAACCCAGTAGCAGGCTGGGAATAGAACAGAACAGAACAGAGCTTCCTGACCTCCTGTCCAACACCCTATCCATTAGTCCACACTGTCTTCTCAAATTTCATCCTCTGTTACCAAGGAAGAGAGACCAAAATAGGTGTTTTAGCTGTCACTGCTAACATCAAGAGTTCTAAAATTTTTATCCACCTGCTAAAAGGGGACAATGATTCAACTCTTTACAGGTAGTAGGTCATGATGACTTATTAAAGAGATGCTTGGATCAGCATTCTCCCAGTTAAAATACGTATAAAGTGGTTACAACACACACTCTATTTTTATTACAACATATGTGTGAAGAACATCTTCCTGAAATTTTTATAGAAACTTTCCATTGCTATAAAATTTCTAATTTCCTTCAATGACCGAGTATTCTTTCAGACAGATAAACATCAAAAAGTAGTTAACAGTTCAGGCAAGTTTTAAGATGAATTAGATAGGGTATTCTCTTATTCTCCTAAAATTTACTGTCAACATCTTCAGTTCTAGACTTACTAGTTTTTCTTTTATTGTTACTCTGATTAGCCACCCAAACCAATGATTCTATTCCAGCACTCAGTCACAAGACAGCTGATGCTTTGGTGAAATGAGAGAGCAGAGGACACAGATCATCCCAGGGAGGAGAGAGTTTGATGGTCCAGAGAGTTTTCAGACCAAGGATTAGGGATGGATTCTGAATCCCCATGTACAGTGGTAGTGGATGGCTTACGGGGAAAGAAACATCAAGGGCATCTACACAGACCAAAATCTTGTGCATTTTACAGACATTTCAGATGTGAAGTTTATGAGAAGCTTCTGCCTTCAGAAAATATACCATGGAAAAATATATATTTAAGTAGATTAAACTGACACTTAAAAATTGCATAATAATCACAGGGTGGTATAGAATTTTACTTCCAGTGAATTTTAGGGATTTATTAAGGGAATGTATTGTCTAACTTTCACAAAGATGATCTTCCACCTCTAAATGCTATTTCTTCTCAATAGTGATGTATGCATTATTAAGATTAATACATGGGATTAGGGTTGTATGGCTAGAAAGTAAATGAAAAAAATGGATGGGATTGTCTGATGATCAGAGCCACAGCACTGACTCACTCAGTCCCAGTCCTGTATTTTATCCAGAAGGCTTTATTGGGTAGGTATGTTTCAGATGCACACCTGAAACATATTATTCTACGAGAGGAAGTATGTTCAGTATGTTTCCTAAAACATTCAGCATAACAGCTTTTTTCATTTGAACAAATAAAAAAATGCACAAAAGGGCTGTTTAGGATATGCTGGTCCTACAATGCGCATGTTAAATATTTTAGGTATAAGTCCTACTGGGTGTGTCCTCCAGACCTCAGACAATGGGATGACATGTAAGAAGCAAAAAGTCATTTTGTGTTTCCACAATATTTTCTCATCCACTCATGTGCTACTATGGAAAAAATTAAGAAGCATATGAAGTATAATCATTTCAAATTTTGACACTCTCAGTATTGTACTGAAACACAGATACTCAACAAAACCACTTATTCATGAAAACCACCAGTTTACTCTAGAACTATGCAATTTCCCTCCAACAGATTAGGTGGGGAAAAAATAAAAAAAATAGATTAAGTGGAATATAACAATGTTCACTGTGATATATGTATGAATGTAAATAGAAGTCTAATTTTTTTTTAGTAAGCATTTTAACACTTGGTTTTTCATTTTATGACATTTAAATAAATATCGTTTTCCTATTCAAACTGGAGCAAATTTTAAAAACCTTTTGGGGGTAGTGATGCAAGCTTCTCGAGTCTTTACTGCTGTTATCCTGTGTCATTGGGGTAACTGCTTATTTGTAACAGGTGCCTTTACAGGCAGCTGTCTCCTAACATTTCATGTAAAGCCATATGTTACGTCCTACCGCCTGTCATCATTCTCCCAACATTTCAGGGCTTGGTTTCCTACCAGGTGAGACCATATCTAAAGCAGTTAGATTTCTGTGAGAACAATGTTACAAAAAAAAAAAAAAAAATGTATATATATATATATGATCGGTGAGCTATGAGCTATATAGAAATGACCTAGCCATATATAAATTATCTAGCAAAAAAATCTGCTATTATTTTTAAACCTATCTGAGAGTTTGCTTTCCACCTATTAATATTATTATCTCAGAACTGGATCTGTTACTGTCAGGGCAATTTTTTGAGAAAAAGGAAATTCAATTTCTTATTCTAAACAATTTGGAGTTTCTTAACTCCAATGACAGACATGTTTGACATTATCCTGAATTAAAGGACTTTCAATCAACATTACATTTACAGTCTTTAAAGAATAATGGCCAAGAGCTGGTTAGATGGTTAACATAGTTTTTATGTTAGTTCTTTGTGAGAGAAGAGGTGATTTTAAAGAATTTAGAATCATGGTATCACGGTACGATTGTTTCTCACACAAATAAAGAAGTTCGAGGAAGTATTAATGAAAATAAATGTGCAGTCTCTGTGTTTAAAAATTAGAGCATCTTGAAATTCGTTCATCAAGAATTATTATTACCCATACTTTCCTCTAATCTACCTAACAGTGCTTTGAATATAGACAATATCTGCTAGGTCTCGGCCTGAGGACCAGAAGATTCTCCCTTCAACCCTACAATGGCGTGCTCGTCTTACAGTGAGTCTGACACTGAAATCTCATGTGCCAGAGTACATGCCTTTCCAGAAGGATGATGGTGATCCCTTGTCCTTGGGGGTTTGGTGAACAAGGTTCAGGTGAACAGAGGTCCTGCTAAGACTTCTGGAGGCACTGCTGCATCACTGTACATACACCTGCTGCCCAGAGCAAAGAAAACTGACTCCCTTTAAACTGGCTGGGTAGAGAAGTGTCAGTAGGCCTCTTTCAAAGGAGAGAAATGGCCTTACATTTCTTCATTTAGGAGAATGAGGAAATACTTGTGGGGTTTGGGTGAGGAGAAATTCAGTGACGTACTGCTTACAGGATCACCCTGAAATTCCATCTCATCTTGTATTGAATCAGCCGAGGAATCAAAGAAATACCTTAATGTTCTCCAAAGGAAGAAGGCTTGAAACAGCAGGAATTCATTGTCTTTGGCTACAACTATTTCTAAAGGGAACCCTGGAACAGCTTCTTTGTGGAGAAGAATTCTAGAAATAGTTTCTGAGCCTAGAAGCAATAAAGAACAAAAATGGGTGTTTGTTACATCTACATCAAATTTTCTGTTTCCGACTCTACATCTGAGTGGGAACCACTATTCTCAACCTGTTGTCTTCTTGAAGGATTTTTGTAGACTCTCCAAGTATCTTACACTATTCAGAAGAGCAATTGTTACAAGAACCCTTGGGATTGTGTCAGGAGTGCAGATACCAATCCTTATCCCAAGTCTAAAGAAAAAATTCTAGAAGAAAATCTGTTAATAACATGCAATAAGATAAACAAACACATGTTGGTTCTTTATCTAACATTTATTTAAAATTTAGGGCTATTTCTTTCATACTCTAGGAAGCCCAACAATTGCCTGAACAGTAAAAGTATTTCCAGGAAAATATTAATAATTTTTAAAAATTAGACAGCCTCAAACACTAAATTTCTGAAGCTATAACATCAGAATTTTACATTGATGTTCAAGTATTTCCTATGGGCTATTTTATCTACTCTTTAGGGAAATTAAGGCACTGGGATTCTAATTTGGCCAAGAATATAAAGTTAAAATAAAAATCATGATTCTAACTCCAAGGGCTTACTAGTAAACCATAAAATAACACATACTTGTATTTGATTATTTAGGTGTGACATGTATAAATGCATTAGACAAGCCTAAGCTCTCTACTTTCTTGGTTTTTGTTCTTTTGTTTTATGAAAATATTTCCAAAAACAGCAAGGGAAGTAGGAAGTTGAAACCCAAATCTCACTTCTTAAGAAGCCAATTTAAGGTTGTTTTTATCATCATGTTATACAGTTCAATGATGTTGGGAGAACATTGAACCAAGGAGAATGTATTTTGATCCTCAGTTATTTTAAAATGTATAATAATTATGTCTATTTGCTTCTGAAACAATCTTATCACTGGGTTTTATATTTCAGGTACGTGTAGCTTGTATGAAAATGTTAATGGATGCTGTAACTTGGTTCTAATCCATATTACTTCACTGGACTTCTGGTTTTAAACTAATCCACACAAGGTTCTTCTCATGACCTTGATTACTGTGAGACGGTTATCTCTTGTACACAATACTAATTATCCCCATTGAGAAATGTGTGAAGCAGTCTTTCTCATTAGCAACCATGGGAAGGCTGACAGCCAATTGGTAGCTCTTGAATATGGGCGGCAATTCTGGAAATGCCCAACTGTGGAAGGCATACAGGACCACTCCTCTCAGTAGCTCTGCCTCTGTCAGGGGGGTGATCAACTCGGGTCCCAGACTATGACTGTCTGCAGGAGTGCTGCTTTGCTCTGATGCGGCAGCAGGTCTGGAGAGCCTGGCTGTGGATAGCAGTTGTATACCAGCACCCCGTGCTTCCACATTCACACAACCCACTAAGAAAAAAGCCTTTCTGGAAAAATCTCAGAAATTTCCAGAAACAGTACTTTTTAAAGGCAAATACATTCTTACATTTCTTTTTGTAAGTGCAAAAAATTTCCAGTAAAAGTAATAAGACAAATGAAGCTACTAATTCCTACCTCATCTTGTATTTCTCTTACGGCCTCTCTTTTTGGGCTTTACTATAATGCTTTGCATATTTTACAAAGCTCTTCTCTATAAATCCCCAAGCCTGCTTATTTGGTTGTGAGAGGCAATTTGAGCACTCTTTCTTAGCATTTTTTTTTTCTTTTCCAGGCTAGACTTAGTTAAGTTGTGTGAATATCCAATGAGTGGGAAAATTCCAAAGCCATACTCACTTTATATGGCAGCTCAATTGCTAAATGGACTGGGGGTCTCCTATGGTCCCAGCAGTTAAGGGCAGCCTGTCCAGCGCTGTAAAGCTGGTGATAAGGCTGGCTAAGACAGAACCAAGGGACAGAGCTTATCTGTTTTACTCTATCTTCATATGTCATTCTGTTATCACAGTTGCTTTTTAAATGTGACCCATAACTAGTCAGTTCGAACACCATTCAAGTAAATCACCAAAATGTCAACGTAATTGCAGCCTGGGAAGAGAAGTGCAGAGAAGATGAAGTTTTCCCAAATGAAGTTAGAAAGAAAACTCTATTAAATGTAGACAATAAGAAGTGGGGGGTTGGGGGGCATCAAGGACACAGAAATTCCCTAATCTGGAAGTGGGAATTTCCATCGGGGATGAATGTGTACTTAAGAAAGTCTCATTAAGTCATGGAAAAAAATCTACAGTTGGGAGTTTTCAAATTCTTTCAGCTGCTACACATTTAGTTACCCTTTTTTCCTTTGTATATATTTCTCATAACAACACCTACGTCTTTGTAATTTCTGAAGTACTTATCTCAGAGCAGTTTCTTATTTTAAAATGGATAGTGTGAAAATGTTCCCAAGATTTGAATTATTTTGTGATCAGATAGAGAAGCGACCACATATTTATTTTAGACCTGTTTATTAACTTTATATGCTTTTTCTAAGGAATCTTGGCTGTTGGAGGTATTTTTCTTCTTTTACCAACCTCATATTTAATAGGAAAAGATAGCAGTAGGATGATGAGATTATTAAGAGACCATTAAAGACAAATTAAAATTTTTTTATATGGAATAGGATATCTTTTTCCAGGGATTCAGCCTGGGACTGCTCACAACATTATCATCACTGGATTCCAGGAATAATCTAGACCTTTTACATTTGTCTTATATTTTATTCTTCTTATTCTTTTTATTGCTAATTTTCACAGGGAATACATCTTGGTAGCCTTTAACTGGAAGTAATATGCCATATTCACATGTTTCCGTGTGTGCACCCATTTTAATAGTTGTGTGTCAGATGATCAGAGTTCTGGTAGGCTCAACTCAACTTTTTGGTAAATAATTGAGATCCAGGGAGGAAGGGTCCCCTCTTAGGGACAATACCTCATTCGCTGTTAACCTCAACATCTAGCACAGTATTTGACTGACAGTATTGCTCAATGAAGGAACAAGGGAGAAAAGACGTCTAAGCACCTAAGTTTGGACAAGCTGTTCCTAAAGGGCTGACTCTCTAATTTCCTAACTTTTATAAGACTGGACAGTTACTGCAGCAGTCCTTTGTACACAGTAGGGACTCAATAAATGAAGTTACACCAAAGCAGCAAGTCAAACCTGAAGGTGGTCGTAATAATATAATAGTGAGAACTGAGAGGAAATCTCCAAAATCCATGCAGTCTAAAATGAGACACTCAGTGACGACACTCTGTTCCCTGAAATGAGTGCAAATATGATCTGTACCATCAGCTGAAGAAGACCACAAAGCCTTATAGAAAGCCGCCTATCAAAATCTTCAACATAAACTCTGACACCCCAAATTCCAACAATCTGGAGAATTCACCTTTGGAACCATGCCATTCCTTGATGATGCCAAATGAGAATGGGTTATTGTACTAGTGCTGAAACAGCTGGGCACGCATTCAACTCAGGGACTTGTACTGGATGAACTATGGGTATGTCTGCTGAATGCTCAGCAAATTTGCTGCTTGATTAACCAAAGACTGGCGAGGATTGGAAGAAGAAGAGGGATACCGTCACAAGTTCTGGCAATGGTATCCCAGTGCCTGGCAGACTGATGGAGGCTGAGCAGCCCATTTGTTTTACTCAGTGGAGACTTGAGTGCCAATGGTCAGGAACCAGGGGTCTGGAGTTCAGCTGGACATGATCAAGACTGGCATAGTCAATCCTGAGAAAATAGGGAGAGCTGGCCAGGATTGAGCTGTGTGCCTAGGCTGGGGGAAGCAGGAATGAACAAATGAAAGCAGGAAACAGCTTTCCCAGAGGCCAAACAGCAAGGTCAAAATTCTAGGCAGAAGCCCAGGAAAAGAAGCTGGGATCAAAGGCTAGGCCACTGAGGTCAGAATAACAGTAACTGGGTCTCAACAATGAGGACAGAGCCAGGAGCAAGAACGGCTTCTGAATCTAAGCCATGATGATCAAGCACTTTCATAATCACTGTCTGATTTTCCTCATCTTCTCTTTTTGTGATGGGGCCTACAGGGGATCAGTGCCAAGGTCATAGATTTGAAGTCAGCAAACCGAGTTTGAGTCCCTGCTCTTTCATTACACAACATGTGATGATGGACCTCTCTGGGTTTCTAGAAAATGGGAATATTCATTATTTCTACCTCTCAATATTTCTGTAAGATTCACGTATGATTGTAAAAAGTAGAAAAGGAGACTGACTATTCCATAAACTCTAGGAGTTACATGAATATCACTTGTGATAATTATTGATGTAATGACGCTCCTTCTTGGAGAGTCTCAAACTGAGCCCTTTTGCAGGTCTCAAAAGCTCAGTTGATAAATGGTATGACAATCGGCTCAGCATTCTGAACCCTGCCAATTGTAGCTTAAGCATCGCTTTCTTCTGTCTCCACTGATAACATGAAAAGCATCTGAGATGTGGGTGGGTTTGTGCTGTGCTTTCACATGGTCTGCTAAGCTGTGGGGCATGTTAGTGACCAGCCAGTGGCACTGTTCACATTTGCTGAGTAGCCGTCTGACATCATTGTCTCACATTTTGACTATGTCTATCGTGTCTCCAAGAGAACAGACATCTCTTAGTAATCAGCTTACCCAATGTGAATTGGAACAATGATTCTGTGTGCTTGGCTGTCCCTGTGCTTCCTCTCTCATGATGGGGGCTCTGTGGATCTTTAGAGAGAAAGGCAAACTCATCACAGTATCCTTTATACTGTTTCGGTATCTTCAATGTAGTCCTGCCATTCTCAAGTTCAAAGAAGATACAGAAGACTCCTCTCTAAAAACTGTCTTTGATCAGCAAATCTGAAGTTTTAGTAATTCAGTGATCTCAAACTTACATTAACAATATGAGAAAGTTCAACCAGTACTTTCATGGCAATAATACTGGGGGCATTTCATGCACAGGAAAATGTTGTCAGCACCTCTGCCACAGGACTGTGGAGCACCTCCTATGCAACTCATCTGGCATAAAAATCTCCCTGGAATCTTTTAAAAACTTGATTCCCAGAAAGGAAGAGAAATTCATGGTTCTGAAAAGATCTGAGCTTATGGATCCTTTTCAGTATCTAAAGGCCTGAGACCATCCCAAACTGACAGCTTAGTATCTCTGAACATATTTTAGCTTCCTTAATAGAGACTCCCTGAATTGTTTTCAAAGGGGGCTGATCTGAGGGCAACAGCTGTCCAAAGAAGGCGAAGAAGTACATGATTTCCTGTCTTCTTCCTGATAGTCAAACTAGGGGAGGCTCAAGCACAGTGCAAGGTACAAGCAAGGGCAAATGGCTACAGACACAGCACATCAATACACCTCCCTGATTCCAAAACAGATCCGAGGTAGCCTCAAATTATATCATGAATGAATACTTTATAGTAAGGAAATGGGACCCTGGTAAATTTTAAGTAAGAAATAATAAGCTGAAGCTGGAAATGAGGTGAGCACATGAAAGACACGCTCTGAGGTCTGGGGAGCAGGTGGCTCACGAGCCCAGCCCCCAGGTGGTCCCAGCAGCCAGTGTGAAAGCTACACGCTTCTCAGTGTCCACAGTACTGAGTACTTGGCCTTAGAATTTTCTGGAGAACTCTTAGTTGTGTTTCATTATGGTACTGCAAAATAAGAGCTAGCCCCTTGAACCACATCTTATTTTCCATGGGCAGATACCATTACATTCTGTGATCTCAAGCGGTCTGTGTGCCTGAACTGAGTTCTGCTTCAAAAAACCCCAAATCCAGCTCATTTCTCATATGCAAAGGTAAGATCCACTCATTGTGTAAAAAGATATTCTGTACATATAAATGATAAGTAAAAATGTGGTCAAACTGCTAATACTCAACTCCAATTCAAAAAAACTGTAAGATGGAATGTACTACCGGCGTTGGTGTGTTCTGGCAAATTTCAAAAATGTCCTAAATGTCCAGTATTATTTGTCCCATATCAAATATAGATCAAACTGACGGTATACACACATATGACTCCTGGACCAAGACTGGGCACTGCTGAGTCTCCTGGTAACAGATTTTCCAACCTGCTCTCGGACTGATGGAGGGGACATTGGGAGTTTTGAACTGAGAGGCTGATATGTGGGTATGGTGCTGCTCCCAGCACCTTTGATGGGTAGTAATTTACAATAATATTTCAGCAGACATTTTATACATTTGTGTGACCTTTTATCTTCAACATCAGACACAGCACAGAAAATAGTCCTAATAGGGTCTTTAACATGGATTCACTGAATGTGTTCACTATTTATAATGCTAATCCTCATGCATTAAACAATGTGAAATCATTTTGTTTTTATCATAAGAAATATTTAAGACTATATCATGAAATAGTTTCAAATGGTACAATCAGAAGTGGAAGTAGAAAACTGAAATATTAAAAATAAATTATTTTGGAATCACCTGTGTTAAAAGTTATTTCTATATGCAAATTATTTTGGCATGATTCATTTAGAAATATGTTTGCGTGGAGCACCTGTAATTTCATGAAAACGCTATAAGATATGAACACTTCAATGTATGCCTCTAGTCCTAGAAATCATAAAAATATTATGTAGTAGGTGAATTGATGTTTTAAAAATAAACACACCAGAAGTTATACTTACGAGTGTCACTGATACAAGTGCTGACTTTGGGAGGCTAGATTCTTATGTAGAAATGCTGTTCATATCAAAATTCTATTTCAAACTTCCCATCACAGTTGCTTTCAGAGCCTATTACTATGTCATAAAAGACAAAGTGCTTTTATTTTACTGTCACTTTTTGCTTCCTCTGAACAGTTTATCCATCATGCACCTTTTTTCTTTAACCAGACTTAGACTTACATATGAATGACTTTGCCTATTTTCTATAGTCTAATAAACCTTCCAAGTCAAGGGTTTACAAAGTGAAGGATATTCAATACTACGTGCTGCAAGCTCTCAAACCAGTTTCAAAATGGAAGTACTACAAATTTTGTAAATGATTGTATCCTTGGAATAAGCAGCTTTCCCATATAACTATTTTGAAAGGAAAACACTTCACTTGAAGAGGTAAATTTCACCATGTTTTAGAGAAATAATTTCATTCTATAGTCAGGCCATGTATTGGTAGGAATAAACAAACATGCTTCAGGTGCGAAGCAGTCAGGGGTCCTGCATACAGAAGTGTGGCAATTCATTCCTTAGAGCTGAGGCAGACAGTGGGAAGGAGATGACAGTGGGGATTTTAAAATGTTAAATTCTACTGGGTTGATAAAAGCTAAAAGGAAACCAATTCTGCTATTTGTCAGTCGTTATACCATAAAGAAGATGGACTCTTTCTTTTAAAGTCTGCAAGCCTTCTCTGAAGAGCATGTCTCCTAATAACCTTCATTAACTTCTGTTCAGTTGCCTAAGAGTTGTCTCTTAATCCAAAAAAAGTTTAACCGTCTCAAAAGAGATTGTGTTTATTTAAGCTTGTTGGAAAAACATTCCTATCATTTCAAGAATGACTAAATATTTTTCATTCACATAGTTAGCATTCCAGACTGTGCTTTCCTGCCTCTGTTGATTAGATGAAAATTAGCAGGCTCAAGTTTGATCTATTAGATACAATTATTATCTGAGTAGGAAAATTATGAGATTCTTGGCAATATGGGCAGGAGACGGCAGGGGAAATAACAAGTAACTGACCCCTGTCACTTCAAAGGGCAAACAATAGCTGGGACTACTGAACTCTGTAGACTCAGAGGCACAGAATCTTCTAATCATGAACTTCAGAATCAGCTCTGAATAATTCTGAATCCGTGAGGCATTGATTAGGCTGATCATCTAGTAAATTAAGAGTGTAAGGCCAATCTTCATTTTTATTAGTAAAACTTCAACCAGTATGACAGTCTTACCCCAAATCAGGTACAAAGTGCAAGGCATTACAGACAAAAGCAAAGACATCCTGGACTTGGAGAACCAACACTAGAACCTCTAGATAAAAGCAAGAACCACTATTTTTTCTCTACAAAATTACTTCCACAACATTTATTCTCCCACATGTTTAACTGTGAACGTAACTGGTGGATCTAACAAGTGAAGAACGCCGCTCACGTGGAATGCACACAATAGATTTCTGGATAGCTATAAAAATGGTAAAATTTTGAAAGTGATATTTTAAGTTCAAACAAGAATGTCTTTTGCACCCATTTAATCTATATTCTAATGCTATTTAAATATCTAAAGTTATTTTAGATGATCAGAGAAAAATCAAAATAGTATAAAATTCATCACTGAAAAATTCTGGATGCTTAGGTTAAAGAGCTAGGTTAACAGATTGTCATTTGCTATGTATTTATTACCTAACATGCTGACCTTATTTGGACAAGAAAAAACCAGACTGTTATATTTTAATTTCCATTTATAGAACTCATTTCCAGGACATTTAGAGTTAATGGATAAAACAGCATGCCTAACAGTCCTGAGGATATTATGAGTATCTTATTATTCTTGGCTTACTAATAATAGCATAGTATATGGCACTAAAGCCATACCACCCATAAACTGAGTTTTGATCCCTGTTATGTATCAGAATGTTAATGACAAGCGACCCTGTGGCATCTTTGACTTCACTGCCTCTCTGGGGTCAGCCAAACTATGTTTGACTCCTTGCCACAAAAGCAGTAGCTTAATCATTTAAAATACTGTTCAGTGAGGAAGCATTATGGGCAGGGCTGGAAACATTTTTTCTTGTTTCAAAGAATTCCCACCCAGATATGTGCCTGGTACAGACTTTTCTGGCAGCCCAGTGGAAATCTCATCTGAAGGGTAGCTCGATTCAATCTGAATCATTTGAATTCAGGGAGAGAATACGGTGTTTCTATAACATTAGGATGGGTGATGAGTAAGGAAGCACTCCTGACAGCTCCAGCCCCTGAGCGGAGCACATGAAACCCACAGAAGTCAAGACATGCCTAATGTCCAATCTTTAATACTGTCTCAAGCAGGACCAGGATTCCCCAAGTAAGGGACCCAAGAAAGCCAAGTGACAGGAAGGTAGTTGATTCCATCTTACATCCAGAGTTAGAAAGAATCCATGTGCAATGAATCTCTTATTCCTCTACCCGAAGAATTAAGTCTAGGTTAGCATAATTATTAGGCCTGCCTGAAACTTAGGCAAAAGCTCTGCTTTAACTTTTCATTATGGGAAAAAATTTTAAAATACTGAAGAAGAATACAATGGGTGCCCATATACTCATCACCCAACTTTTGACAGTCTACAACTAACTCTTTGATGTCCTTGTCTGAGAGAGAAAATGAATTTTTGCTTTGGTTTCAGAGAAATAGAAATAATGAATAGGAAATTACGCATTTGCTCAACCATAAACATGACATTTACTTTACTGGCAGCTTGAGTATAATTTTGAATGATACCTATTAAAACATTATCTAAGTTGTTTGTAGGTCTTAAAAAGTGATACTTTCGGTGTTGGCTCCTAAATCCCCAAAGTCATCAAAATCAACTCCTCTCTGCATGAGGCTCTGCACGTAGCAAGGTCTGAACACTCAGGTCCCACTGGTCACCTGGGTGGGGCCCAACCACGGCCCAAGATGAGCCAACAGATCAGGGCTGACATCAGGACTTCAAAGTCATGATGAAGCTCTTATCTCTTGCATCAGGTGCCACAGTTAAACTGGCTACACACCTGTCCACATCTCTTGAATTTTTCTTGTTGAGTGACATTGGCATGTCATATGTATCTCATAGCCAAAATTTCCCTCCCTGATACCTTATCTTACCCTCAGCTATAAAATTATCAGATTTCTGATGGAAAGGGCACCCTGTCCTCAGGGTTCCCCTGACATTAAGAATCAGCTCAGGTAGCTTTTATGCTTGCTATCCTGGAAATTAGCAAGTTATTCTTAACGCCTAATGATGATGCGGAAAAAACCTCTTACCTGTGTAAGTGACTCTAGCAACAATGCACTGGCAGGTATATACAAGCAAAGCGTGTCTTAATAACAGTACACTGAATGTGACTGTGAAATGAGCCTCGCAGTGTCTGGGAAACCCCATTTAAGTTCTGTGAGCCTAGACTTCAGAGGCTGGACTGGGAGAGAAACACAGAAAGCACAGCAGGCTTGACAGACCCCCCATGGCTGTGGCTGAGATGGCGTTAAAAGCTGAATGCTCATCAGAAGGGCATGTGGCCAATCCGCAGGTGACTGCTCCAGCTCACCGGGGACACGTGCATCTGCTCCAAGCCAAACACACTTCCGTAACACTCTTATTTCTGTTCTCAAAAATGTGTTTTCGAAGATAAACATCCTAACATTATTCTTCAGGGGTGGCGAACAAGTTCGACTACGCGCTCGGAGATCGCTCCTCAGAGGTCCCTCCTCAGAAGCAGCATAACAAAATCCAAACTTGGCAAAGAGCCACAGTATACAAAATAATGATAAGAGGCAAAGAGCCGAA
>CAUYPK010148639.1:0-21351 GCA_963574355.1 Loris lydekkerianus | reverse complement strand
TGCAGACAGCAAATGGATGGCTTGTGTTTTTTAATCCAGTCAGCCAATCTATGTCTCTTCAGTGGGGAATTCAAGCCATTAACATTTATTGAGATAATTGATAAGTGTGGTAGTGTTCTATTTATCTTATTTTGTGAGAGTCCATTGCTTAGTTTTATCTTTTGCATCAGTGTGGAGGTTAGGTTCTGTCCTTTAATTTCTGAGTTCTTACTTTGCTGCTGATTCATTGTGATGGTCGGTGTGTAGAACAGGTTGAAGTATTTCCTGTAGAACTGGTCTTGTTGTGGCGAATTTTCTCATTGTTTGTATATCAGTAAATAATTTGATTTCTCTGTCAATTTTAAAGCTTAGCTTAGCAGGGTACAGAATTCTGCGCTGGAAATTGTTCTAAGTATATTAAAGGTAGATGACCATTGTCTTCTTGCTTGAAAAGTTTCATTAGAGAAGTCTGCAGTCACTCTGATTGATTTGCCCCTGTAGGTCAACTGGTGCTTACTCCTGGCAGCTTGTAGAATCTTTTCTTTTGTCTTGACTTTGGACAGATTCATCACAATGTGTCTTGGCAAAGCTCAGTTAGAGTTGAGGTGACCTGGGGTCCAATATCCCTCTGAAAGCAGTGTGTCAGAATCTTTGGTGATATTTGGGAAATTTTCTTTTATAATATTCTCTACTATGGCTTCCATTCCTCTGGGGCATTCTTCTTCCCCTTCTGGGATTCCTATAACTTGTATGTTGGAACACTTCATAAAGTCCCATAATTCTGACAGTGAACAGTTTGCTTTCTCTCTCTTCTTTTCTGCCTCTTTTACTATCTGAGTTATCTTAAGAACTTTGTCTTCTACCTCTGAAATTCTTTCTTCTGCATGGTCTAACCTGTTGCTAATACTTTCCATTGCATCTTTAAGTTTTCTAATTGACTGCTTCAGTTCCTTCAGCTCTGCTATATCCTTTCTGTATTCTTCATATCATTCATCTCTTATTTGATTCTGTTTTTGGATTTCATTTTGGTTATTTTACCCTTTTTTTGCAGTTTCCTTCATTGTTTCCATCATTTCCTTCATTGTTTCCATCATTTCCTTCAAAATACACATTTTATCGTGTGTACTCTTAATTCCCTTTCTGTAATTACTAACATTTCTTTATAGGTGGAATCCTGTGCAGTAGCTACCTCATGGTCCTTTGGAGGGGTTGCTCTGGACTGGTTCTTCATGTTGCCTGGAGTTTTCTGCTGATTCTTCCTCACGTGTGATTTCTTTTGTCTGTTTCCTTGCCCTAATTTCACTTTCACTTCCTCTTGCTCTTTAAGTTCCTGTGCTTGTGGAAGCTGTCAGTGGGATTAGACCAATCGAACACATGCGACCCTTGCCAGTTATCCACTGTTTTCGTCCTCCTCTTGGGGTCTAGAAGTCTCTTGTTGACTCCCTGTATCAATGGAAGAGGTCCCAGTGGGGGTCAGGTAGTGGGACTGTTTGATCTCATGCAAGTTGAGTTGGAGATGTCTGAGTGATATTAAGAAGTGATGTCATCCAGGTAGTTGAACATTTAGGTCTAGCTTAGATATGAAGGTTCATCAACCCAGTGAGCAGCAAGGCAGGCAGTGAGGTGGACAGGGGTGAGGAAAGAGCAAGCAATACTGGAAGTCCAGGAAGAGTGTAGTCCCTCTCCCCAGCTAGTCCAACTAATGGGCTGTGGGAGACCACAGAGACTGCGGACCGGCTGTTACCTGCTCCGCGTGGCTCCAGAGGCTGCACCAACCCTGGATGGACATTTTTTAATGCTAAAGTATAGTGATATTAATTCAGATAAAGGAGTGTCTATAAAGTTCAAAAGAGGGGAAGGGAACGGAACTCTAAGCTGGGTTTGGAGAGACCAAAAGACATTCTAAGAAGAAAATGTAGATAGCGTGGAAATGCATAGACCATGGTTGGGGTGTAGGAGGAAGTTGCTCAGAATTGCCAGAGGCTAAACTGAGGACAGGGTGTCCTGGAGGCATGGCACGGGGGACATCTGGCTAAAGAACTTAGACATTCTTGGTGCAAAAACGGGGAAGCAACCCATGTATCCCTCAAGGGATGAATAGATGAGCAAAATACAGTGTATCCATATGGTGAAATGGTATTAATCAGACTTGAGAAGGAAGAAATTCTGACACATGGGACAGCATGGATGAACTTTAGGACATTATATGTATTAATTTAAATAAGCCAGTCACACACACCTTTTGGGGGCAAGACACGATTATAAGAGGGACTTTACCCAGCAAATGCAATCAGTGTAACCTGGTTTCTCGTACCCTCAATGAATCCCCAACAAAAATAAATAAATAAATAAGTGAGCAAGCCAGTCACAGAAAGACCCATATGGCATGATTCCAATTATATGAAGTACTTAGAGCAGGTTGAGGAAATCATTGAGACAGAAAGTAGAATGGTTGTCTCCAGGGACTGAGAGGAAAAGGGAATGGACAATTATGGCTTAATAAGTACAAAAATGGTTACAATTGCGAACTGCACAGCACCTCATGGTCCTAGTATACCCCATCACAGACTAGGAAGAAGTCAACGGAATTTCCAAAAATAGACTGAAAGGAAGTGGGGGAGAGAAGGCAGAGAGGTGACTGCAGGAGCAGCTCATGGAAGGCAGGGTTTGCCCAGAGAGACAAGATATCCACCTCCTTGGCCCCCCACACACACACCCACTTCTGTGAATGGGGCTTATCTTCTCCCTCTCTACCCCTTCACCTAAAAACATCTGCCACAGAACCTGATAGGAGTCATTGGCATGTATGGTGGAAATTAAGTCAAAGTGTTCATACTCGCAAGAGCATTTGAGTTAAATTTTTGTTTACACTATGTCTTAAGACCACCCAGAGCCCACTCAGTGTCTGAAGACCTGGAACTTTCTGTTGGGTAAATGTACGGGAACAATGAAAGGGCAGGGGTGGATGGAGCTGCCGAGGCTAAGAAGACCCGTTTGTGATCCTGGACAGACAGCTGAGGTACAAACAGCCGATGTTAAATGAAGATGATGACTAGCCCCATTACCTGGGGAAAGTTAGTTAAACTTGTGGGGTCTCAGGTCTTCCCCAGGTGCATTAAAGAGGTGGTCTCTAAAATCTCATGTTTATAAAGGAAAGGGGAGTAAATTGCTTTGAATCACTGGATATTCATCTGTTATCAAAGGTCCCTCATTCATTTAAACTAATCCTAGATGCCTTTGGGAAGGAACATTGCAAGGAAGTAGGAAGTCAGCCCCCACTTGGGGATCTTTAGTGGAAAACTCAAGCTCTCCAGTGGCTGACAGCTGCCAGTCAACAAGCGGCACACCTCTCCAGGGACAACGTGAGTCACCACTTACAACTCCCAGTGCTGTCCCTGGAGGAACCACACTTACGGCAATTCCTGCTGACTGACAGGGGACTAAGAAGCATAGGATGGAAGGTGGCAAATGCAGGTGAGCCAGGGCCTTCCCTTGGAGGAAGGATCCCAAGAAAGCCGGAAGACATGTCCAGCTAGAGCAGGTCAGAGGCCAGTAACATCACGCCCTGCAGAAGACTCCAGGGCCCTGCCAGGGAGAGATCACCCTGGCTCCTCCTGGGTCAGGACACTGAACACTGATGCTCCTCTTCAGAGTGTCAGAGTTCCAGTTTCTTTCTGACCCTTTCCACAACCTCAGGAAAACCGGAAAAAAATCCTCTAAGAAGCTGAGTGAGATGGGAAGGAAGCCTGACGCCCAAGCAGTGTGTGGATAAGCTCCATAAAGACAGATTTACTCCAGGGAGGAGGCCCCTGTCACTCTCAGAGCCCCATTTCTCTACTCTCAGATCCTCATAAAGTACAGTGCTTGCCATCACTCTGAGAGGCTGAGGTTTCAAGGCCAGTCTTCCTGTGTCGCTGTTAGTGAGAAAGCTCTAGGCACGCAAACCCCAAATGCTGCCAAATGAATGATGCACTTGAGATCCCGCCTCAGGGGCCCACAGCTCAGCTCCCCTTCAGTGTTATTTTCAAATCTGACAGCACGGTGTGTTATTCTGTTCACTTGTGCTTTTAAGCTCAAAACTACAATTCCTTATAAAAATTACTCAAATCTTTTACAACAACCTGGATAGAACTGAAGACCATTCTTCTAAGTGAAGTTTCACAAGAATGGAAAAACAAATTGTGAGACCACACCTATAGGGCATTTTACAAGAGTACATGTTACATTTACTAAGTGTAGAGTATAAATGTCTGAACACAATAACTAAGAAAATGCGGTGAAGGCTATGTTAACCAGTTTGATGAAAATATTTCAAATGGTCTAAAAGACCAGCACATTGTATCCCATGATTGCATTAATGTACACAGCTATGATTTAATTAAAAAAAAAAAAAAAGGAATGGAAAAATAAATGTCACATATACTCACTATTAAATCAGAAATAATCAACACTCATGTGTACAATTGGGAGTAAAACTCAATGGAAAGAAAGCAGGTGGAAGAGGGCAGGAGGGAAGGGGTAAATTCACATCTAACGGGTACAAGGCATGCCTTCTGGGTGATGGGTACACTTATACCTTCAACTCAAACAGTATAAAGGCAATTCAAATGACCATAACATTTATACCCCCATCATATTGTAAAATAAAAATAAATGACTCAAATTGCTCAAGGTCCACATAAAGTACCAGCAAACAAATGCCAGGGCAAGGCTAGGTGGCTCTAGAATTGTATCCTACCATTAGGAAGAGGAAAGCAGGAAAGAAGACAAGAGAAAGACTAGTATCCAGGAAATCCAAGATTTCCTCACAGGTTTCCAACCTGGCATCTCTCTCTTCGATGTTTCCTGTCACAAGAGCTATACTCAGACACTCCCCAAATGTGTATCTTTCCCCAGCAGCCCCAAGCACCGAAGTCCTCAGCAGAGCTCCTTGGAAAAGCCATTCTCCAGCTCCTAGCATCTCTTTCTGTCAAACAGAGATTTTTACTCACGGTTGGCTAAATCCAGCTTCATGCTCTCTACCTACCAGAGATCAGCTCACTGACCACCTCTCAGCCATGGGGCTGGGTGCTGCTCACAAATGTGGAAAAGGCAAAAGGGATGAAGTCAGCTGCCTTCTTGTTCTCCCTCCAGAGAAGAAATCACCACTCAAGTTGTCCCCATGTGTACCTGAAGATATCTTTATTTTACAACAAGCATAGCCTGAAAGTCCAGATTTCTCAACCTCTACTTCTTCAGCTTCACAGTAAACTCTGCATTTCTCCTCATGTTTCTTCCTGGGGACCTGTCCTCTATGCTACATAAACTGAGGTCACAAGTCTAGACAAGCATGATTAGAACCCAGGGAAAGTAACCCTGCTAAGCTAATACTCGATTACTTAGGTGGATTCCCAAACGTACGCAGGACAATCATGTGTGTGTTGGCTTTTTTCCAGAGCAAGGCTGAGGAAAGTGCCAAAGTACAGGGGGCCTCTCCGCCAATACAAAAGCAGTATTAGAAAAGGTGCTCCCATTAGGCGTGACCCTCTGAGCAACACCAAGGTGTGGAAGCAGAAGGCTATTTGCCTAGGTGAGACTGGAATGTCAGCCAGATCTCCACTCGAAATCCTGCCTAGATAACAGCTGCCACTTAACAATACCTCTCATATGCCAAGCATTTTACTTCCCTCTTTCATAAAATCCTCCCAGCCATCCCCAGGAGGAACAAACTATTCATATCCCTATTTTAAATGAAGGAACAAAATCACGGAAGGGTGACATAACTTGCCTGAGACCACATAATTAAGAAGCAGAACTTGGATTAAAACCAGACTCTGGAGGGCCCAGGCTTACCCGCTGTGACATAACGTAACGTCTCTACTCTTTAGAAAGTCTTCATGGACCCTAAGGCAGCGTCTCCAAGGTTGGCTGCCATTAGTTCTTTCCTTCTCTGAATGCACATGCTACATTTCCCCTTGGTGGGGGAAACCTGTTTTCTCTCCCTGGAATATGAACAAGTTCTTGTGACTAGGATGGTTAGATCTATCAAATGAATCTGCAGAATGCCCCATTAAAGTTGAGTTTCCAGAGAAACATTAGATAATTTTGTTTATTGTACATATGTCCCAAATATTCCATGAGACACACAATACCAAATATTTATTATTTATCCAAAATTCATATTTTACTAGGCATCATATATTTTATCTGGCAACTCTATTTATTAATTGCTTTGACCAAAAGAATATAGGACAAGTGACAATGTGCCAGTTCCAGGCTCAGCCTAAAAGAGGATTGTCAGCTTCCACCTAATCCATCCTGGAAGTCTATCCTGAGACCACCACCCTGAGAGGAGGCCCAGAAAGCCATGTGGAAAGGCCACACAGAGAAGCCCTGAGCTCCCAGCAGTAAGTAAGGCCTCATTAGGCCTTCCAGGACAGCCTGGCCACCAGCCACGTGATTCCAGTGTACACCTTGGAGAGCAGAAGAACCACCTGCCCAAGCCCTGCCCAAACTCCTAATCCACAGAAGTGTGAGAAATAACAAATTGAAATAACAACATCATTGTAAGACACTGTGTTCTAGGGAGGCTTCCTAAGTAGCAAGAGAGAATCCAAATGACCTCTAATGGGCCATCTTCAATTTAGACCCAAAACCCCAAAACCTTACAGAGTCCTAGTGGCTTCATGGAGCCTGGTTTTTGTGTCTGTGCCATCTTGTCCTGTCTCACTGGTTTTATTATTATTTTTTTTTTTCTCCTTAAGGAGACAGCATATTCTTGAGGGTTAGAACATGAGTTTTGGAGATAGGCCTAGGAATGGATTCCAGCTCTGTCTGACAAAGCTGTACAATCTGGTCTCTTTATCTGAAAAATGAGTATGTTAGCACTAATTACCTCATAAGGTGGTTGTTAGAATTAAAGGAGATTTAACATCTATTAAGTTATCAGAACAGCACCAGGCCTTAAATTGATGCCCAGCACTTATTAGCTATTGTTAATAGTTATCCTGACACTGGATAATTTCTCTAACCTGCATTATTTTATTATTTGATCTCCCTTGTTATTTATACCCAGTGGAGAAAATTTAGTGAAGCCACAGATCTGATGACAACAAAGGTGACAAGGTCTGCCACCAAAGAACCAGAGTTCTCCGTGGGGAGAGACTCTTGGCCCAGAGGAAGCACAGTGAGGGGTGTGCCCTTTCTCAGGCCCTCATTCTGCTATTTGAGTCCTTCATTTCCTATTGCCCAGCACAGCAGTCACTGAGAAGTCACAGGCCCCTGAATACAGCCCAGACCTATTGGGTAATTAAGCTACCCCAACCCCCATGCCAGGCTACTCAACCATGCTCCCTGAATTCCTTATTTCTCTTTTACCATGAACCAGAAATACTAGAACAGACAAAAAATGTAGACACAGAAACAAATTCCATGGGCTATGGAGTCAAACAGTTCTGATGTCTAAATCTGCTTTTTCTGATGTCTAAATCGCATATTTTGTAAGCAAGAAAACTGTATGAAGACAAAACTTGTCATAAGTGATGTTGGGACCCCAATATCATGAATCACTAGTCCTGTGCCCTCCCCCCTCTCCTCCCTACAACAACTGGCCTATGTTGACATTACCAAGGCTGAGCCCATCCTCTTCCCTTGTTCCGCTTACCCTCTTTTCCACCACTGTCACCCTGGTCACCTTCTGAAGAATGCATTCACTGAACTCCGAAGCACCGCTCTGTCCACATTTGCCCTTCATCTTACTATCTTCTCCCTCTTCTACAGCACCATCACACCCATTCACACTCAGCCACACTCCTGCGGTCTCAAGGTGACAGCCTAAAGCCTGTAATTCCTCAGCACGGTAGAGCCAGGACAAGTTATCAGGTTTTGGAAGGCAGAATGTTGATTCTACACCAAGGATGAGCCAAGGGCCAAATACCAAGAGAAAAAGGGTCCGATTTAAAAATCTAAGTCAATATTATGGAAGGGTCTTTATCTGACGCAAGCAATCATTGTAACCTGGTTCTTTGTACCCTCAATGAATCCCCAACAATAAAATAAATAAATAAATAAAATAAAAAATCTAAGTCAAGGGCAGCGCCTGTGGCTCAAAGGAGTAGGGCACCAGCCCCATATGCTGGAGGTGGCAGGTTCAAACCCAGCCCTGGCCAAAAACTAAAAAAAAATTATTTCCAGAAAAGTCTAAGTCAAGACAAAAAAAAAACAGTACAATAAGTGAAGTTGGGGTTAGACATGAAGCTAGGACAACAGGCACACGGGTCATTATGAAAGTCTGAGATCCACAAAAATCAGGGAAATCCTCATGGACAGGAGGATCCTGTCCTCAAAGCCTTCCCAGCAACACCAATAAACTGAGCAAGGTGAAATCAGAAACAATGCTATTTCCAAGTCTGTTTCTTGGAATTGAAATCATGGACCATTACACAGTGTCTCAAAACTTTCATAGTGACCTATGTAGTGTTTTGGGGAGCAGCACAAATATTGTAATCCTTGTCCTGAGGTCACTGGAGGTCAAAACTGGCTCCTGAGGAGCCAGACTGAGGGTAAAGAGGTATTTCCAGATCCCTCAGGACTGTTGCTGCGCACAAAGCTTATCCGGAATTAGGCTTCTTTGGAAGATTCCTCTCATATCCTGGTGCCTACCTTGGCCAGAAGCAGTGGCCAAAGGCAGCTCTTCTGAGGCTGAAATGAAATCTACTGTTTTCTAACACCTGCTCCCTCACCTGTCTTTGTTTTGTTTTTTTATTACAAGTTCTCCACTCCCAGGAACAACACATCGACGTGAGCACATTTGTCACTGGGACAGTGCTGAATGATTCCCGCAGAGTTACATTCCCAGACTGTGCTCACCGCTGCTGTCTGGCTGTGCATCTCGCCTCCCCAACTCAACAGTAGCCTTTCCCTGGCAGGAATCCAGCCTCATGCTTCATGTCATCCCCCACTGAGACTAGCACCGTGCCGAGTGTTACACTCCATCAAGGATTAAGGAATATTTGTTTATTTGCGTTTATTTCACCTCTTCCTCTTTGGAATTGAAGCTTCTAGGAAGCAGATGATAAAAGAAATACTGATTGTTTTGATTCTACAAGGCTTAGGACTTTAATTGAACACAGATGCTACCTGAGAAAGGTGCTTTCCCAGCCGTAATAACTAATCGCTAATCTTCTTCTTGAACATATGTTATGCATCAGGCATTCTGTGAAGTACACTGCATACTATTTTGTTTTACTCTCACAACAATTTTGTGAGTGGAGGATGCCTGCTTCATGTATGAGGAAACCAAGACCCTAACTTACCTAAGGTCATACACCATTCATGATTGGCAGAATCAGGTCCAGCTAATTTCAAAGTCTATGCTCCACTAGAGAACCTAAAACTTCTTGAGATTTCGCACAAAATTATATAACAAGTTTATATTTCTACTGTCTTCCCAAAATTCCAAGTGCTGCTCCCAGAGTTTCCACTAGGGCCCAGCTTCCTATTGATCCCCATAAAGTCTTGATTCTTACCAGGAATTCTTAGTTTCTGCACAGCACCAGAAGGGCAACTTGAAACAGAAAAGGAAAAAAAAGGATAGAAGAAGCAGAATCAGAAAATCGGGTCCATGAGGGGGAAGGGGGTGGCACGCGTGCACCATTTCTAGTCGTTTTCAAAGCACCTTGCGCTGATTGTCACGGTCTCAGCCGCCGGCCCCTGCTCTGCTCAGCATATTAAAATGGCTAATCAGGTGAATGGTAATGCGGTACAGTTAAAAGAAGAGGAAGAACGAACGGATACTTCCAGTGTAACTCACACAGAACACTACAAGACACTGATAGAGGCAGGCCTCCCACAGGAGGTGGCAGAAAGACTTGATGAAATATTTCAGACAGGATCGGTAGCTTATGTTGATCTCGATGAAAGAGCAATTGATGCTCTCAGGGAATTTAATGAGAAGGAGCTCTGTCTGTACTACAACAGTTCAAAGAAAGTGACGTATCACATGTTCAGAACAAGAGTGTGGCGTTATGAAGATCCATAAGCAAAGAGAGAACCAGGGGAGCAAGGTGCAGGAGTCCACAAAAGGACCTGATGAAGCAAAGATCAAGGCCTTGCTTGAGAGGACTGGTTATGCTCTGGACGCAACCACAGGACAGAGGAAGTACGGTGGTCCTCCACCAGACAGTGTATACTCTGGCGTACAACCTGAAATTGGAACAGAGGTCTTTGTAGGTAAAATACCAAGAGATTTATATGAGGATGAGTTGGTGCCCCTTTTTGAGAAGCCCGGTCCCATGTGGGATCTTCATCTTATGATGGATCCATTGTCTGGTCAGAACATAGGATATGCATTCATCCCCTTCTGTGGAAAGGAAGCTGCACAGGAAGCTGTTAAACTGAGTGACAGCTATGAAATTCATCCCGGTAAACACCTTGGAGTATGCATTTCTGTGGCAAACAACAAACTTTTTGTTGGATCCTTTCCGAAGAATAAGACAAAAGAAAACATTCTGGAAGAATTCAGTAAAGTCACAGAGGGCTTGGTGGACATTATTCCCTATCATCAACCCGATGACAAAAAGAAGAATCGGAGGTTCTGCTTCCTTGAATATGAGGATCACAAGTCAGCAGCACAAGCAAGACGCCGTCTGATGAGTGGAAAAGTGAAAGTATAGGGAAATGTAGTTACAGTTGAATGGGCCAACCCTGTGGAAGAACCAGATCTAGAATTAATGGCTAAGGTGAAAGTTTTATTTGTGAGAAACTTGGCTACTCTGGTGACAGAAGAAGTACTAGAAAAGTCATCTTCCGAATTTGGAAAAGTTGAAAGAGTGAAGAAGTTGAAAGATTATGCATTTGTTCATTTCGAAGACAGAGGAGCAGCTATCAAGGCTATGGATGAAATGAACGGCAAAGAAATAGAAGGGGAGGGTGGCGCCTACTCAAAGGAGTAGGGCGCTGGCCCCATATACTGGAGGTGGTGGGTTCAAACCTAGCCCTAGCCAAAAACCGCAAAAAAGAAAAAAAGAAATGGGGAAGAAATTGAAATAGTCTTAGCCAAGCCACTGGACAAGAAAAGGAAAGAATGCCAAGCTGCTAGACAGGCCTCCAGAAGCACTGCATGTGAAGACTATTACGACCACCCTCCTCCTCGAATGCCACCTCCAATTAGAGGTCGGGGTCATGGTGGGGGCAGAGGTGGATACAGCTACCCTTCAGATTATTATGGCAATGGAGATTACTATGATGATTACTATGGTTATGATTATCACAACTATCGTGGAGGCTAGGAAGATCACTACTACGGCTATGATGATGGCTAAGCGGTAAGAGGAAGAGGAGGAGGAAGGGGAGGGTGAGGTGCTCCACCTCCACCAAGAGGTAGAGCTGGCTATTCACAGAGGGGGGCACCTTTGGGACCACCAAGAGGCTCCAGGAGTGACAGAGGGGGTCCTACACAACAGCAGAGAGGCCCTGGTGCCCATGGATCTCGGGGCAATTGTGGGGGCACTGTAGGAGGCAAGAGGAAGGCTGATGGGTACAACCAACCTGGTTCCAAGTGTCGTCAGACTAACAACCAACAGACTGGGGCTCCCAACCCATCACTCAGCAGCCACTTCAGCAAAGTGGTGACTATCCTGGTAACTATGGTTACAATAATGACAACCAGGAATTTTATCAGGATACTTATGGGTAACTGTGGAAATAGATAAGTGAGGGCTTGAAAATGATATTGGCAAGATATGATTGGCTCTAGATCTACATTCTTCAAAAAAAAATTGGCTTAACCGTTTCATCTTTAAGTAGCAATTTGCTGCCATTTGTATTGGGCTGAAGAAATGACTATTGTGTATATACTCAAATCCTTTTATTTTTCCTCTTTCCTTAAATGCTCTTGGACATGATTGGGCTTGAAAAGTTCCCTCATTCTGGGAGTTACAATGCTTTTATCATTTCAGGCTTCATTTTAGCTTCAAAAAAGGCTGAGCACACTATTAAATCATGATTTTGCAGAACCTTTGGTTTTGGACAGTTTCGTTTTTTCTTTTCTTTTTTTTTTTTTTAGATTTGGGATAGATTACATATGAGTATGGAGTACGCTGTAAATAAAAATACAAGCTAGTAATGCAAATCAAAACTACTTCAAGATATCATGTAACTACAGTAAGATTAGCCCATATCACAAAATCCCAAGACCAGAGATGTTGGCGTGGATGCGGAGAAAAGGGAACACTTCTACACTGCTGGTGGGAATGCAAATTAATACGTTCCTTTTGGAAAGATGTTTGGAGAACATTTAGAGATCTAAAAATAGACCTGCTGTTCAATCCTATAATTCCTCTACTAGGTATATACCCAGAAGACCAAAAATCACATTATAACAAAGATATTTGTACCAGAATGTTTATTGCAGCCGAATTCATAATTGCTAAATCATGGAAAAAGCCCAAGTGCCCATTGATCCGCGAATGGATTAATAAATTATGGTCTATGTACACCATGGAATATTATGCAGCCTTAAAGAAAGATAGAGACTTTATCTCTTTCATGTTTACATGGATGGAGCTGGAACATATTCTTCTTAGTAAAGTATCTCAAGAATGGAAGAAAAAGTATTCAATGTACTCAGTCCTAATATGAAACTAATTTATGGCTTTCATATGAAAGCTATAACCCAGTTATAACCTAAGAATATGGGGAAGGGGGAGAGGGAGGGGAGGAAGGAGGGAGGATGGGCAGAGGGAGGGTGATCGGTGGGATTACGCCTGCAGTGCATCTTACAAGGGTACATGTGAAACTTAGTAAATGTAGAGTATAAATGTCTTAACACAATAACTAAGAAAATGCCAAGAAGGCTATGTTAACCAGTGTGATGAAAATATGTCAAATGGTCTATAAAACCAGTGTATGGTGCCCCATGATTGCATTAATGTACACAGCTAGGATTGAATAATGAAAAAAATATAAGCTAGTGCTTTGTCTTAGTAGTTTTAAGAAATTAATGCAAACAAATTTAAGTTTTCTTGTATTGAAAATAACCTATGATTGTATGTTTTGCATTCCTAGAAGTAGGTTAACTGTGTTTTTAAATTGTTATAACTTCACACCTTTTTGAAATCTGCCCTACAAAATTAAATGTCAAAGCCATGACAATTTGTTCTTTGATGTGATTGTATTTCCAATTTCTTGTTCATGTAAGATTTCAATAAAACTCAAAAATCTATTCAAAACATTAAAAAAAATCAGAAAATGAAATGATTCCTGCTGCTACTGCATTGGTCCCTCCTCTCCCACCACCACAGAAAGCCTCAATCCTCTAAGCCACTTACCTCTCCCTCAGCGCCGTCCTGAGTCTTAATGCCGGCATGGAGTTTCCATGGTCAGTCACAATAAATAATGAGGCTAATTCTTCGAGACAAATCCAGGGTGATTTCAAGAAGGAACAAGCAGCTGGGCACAGTGGCGCATACCTATAATTCTAGCACTCTGGGAGGCTGAAATGGGTGGATTGCCTGAGCTTAAGAATTTGAGACCAGCCTTAGCAAAAGTGAGACCCCCATCTGCAAAAGTCACCAGGCATTGCGAAATGCGCCTGTAGTCCCAGCTACTGAGGAGGCTGAGGCACGAGGATCACTTGAGCCAAGAGTTTGAAGTCACTGTGAGCTGTAATGTTATGGTACTCTACTGAGGGTGACAAAATGAGACTATCTCAAAAAAAAAAAAAAAAAATGAACAAGCAGTGTTGTGTTGATTAAATTGAAAAGTCAGGGCCAGAAGAAACAATATTGTTTATAGTAGCCAACTTTAACATCAGCCCCCAAATTAGAGAAGGATTTATTGTCCCAGAACCTCAATTTTTCCTTGTGCAGAAATGAAGAAGTTAGAAAAGATGACCAAAAAAAAAAAAAGAAAGAAAGAAAAGATGACCTACGTAGGATGCCTTCCTGATCTGCCATTCACACAGTCTGAACCCTCTTGGCGGCAACAGTGAACGTCCATATCGGTGTGGTAAACTCCATTTACAGAGACGACTGTAACTCTGCTTTTTCTTCCCTATCATCACCATCAGAGAAATAAAGGTGGCCCAAACAGAAAGTGAAATGACCTCAAAAAGAAAAAAAAAAAAAAAAAAAAAAAAACAGGTAGCAAAGTACCCTGGAGTAATCCTAGGCAAAAAGCAGATCGTCAGCTGATAGCTCTTCAAATGACCACCAGAAAACCCACTGATCAGCCAAAGCTGTACTTCCCAGGCCTACCATGGTGGGAAAGCCTATCACCTTGATAGAATATTAGTACTGTCTCCAAAGACAGGCGTCAAAGGAAGATTTTTAGAGAGTGTAGGGGTCTGGATTCAAGTGGTTTAAGGTGGATCTTTCAAGGTGGGAAAATATCAGGAGTGGACAAAGTTTGTGACATTATAGTTTAAGATTGGCAGGCACAGGAAGGGAAGAGCCTGGAAGCCAAGCTTAAGTAAACTACTGTTTGTTGAGCAAATTGTCCAGGATAGTAATCTAGTAGAAAAGCTATTGGCCCAGAAGAGCCAACTATTTGTTCAGATAAACCGGCTTGTTTGGATCCCAGGAAGCAAACAGGGAGGTCATTTACTAGTCTGCAGCCCTTCTTCTAGGCCTCAATTTCCTGGAATAGTCAAGTTATGTTGTCACAGTCTCAGATCTCGGTCCTAATAATTAAGCTCAAGTTCAATTTATTATTTTTAAAAACCACTATACTGTTCCCATGGAAATAGAACCTGACTTCCTTCCACCAGTCACCCTCTGCCTAGACTGTCATGTTGACTGTTTCTCCCACCCCAACCCTCAGAGGGAGCAGAGAAAATTAACGGGGAAATCACTTCAGCTGGAAAAAGAGTTCACTGCCGTGTGCAGAGAGCCTGGCCGTGCCCTGAGAGGTTAATGAATCATCAGTTTGAATGGATCCCTCCAAAAGCATGTGTTGAAAATTTAATCCCCAATGCGACAGAGCTGGGAGGTGGGACGGAATGGGAGGTGTCCAAGTTCCACCCTCATGTATGGCTTCATGCCAATAACCAAAGGACTGGAAGCTGGGAGTTCCATCACTTGCTCTCCCTCCCACGCCCTCTCTCACCATGTGATGCCTTCTGCCATCTTATGACTCAGCAAGAAGGCCTTCCCCATATGCAGGCCCCTCAACCTTGGACTTCCTAGCCTCCAGAACTCTGAAAAAGAAATTTCTTTTCTTTATAAATTAACCAACCTTGATATTCTGTAAGAGCAATACAAAATACGCTAAGACAATCCAGGACATCCAGTGGAACAGGGAATAGCAGCAGTACAGGACTACGGTGATGTCGGTAACATCAGGATTTTTCTTTTTTCTTTTCTTTTTTTTTTTTTTTGAGACTGAGTCTCACTCTCTTGCCCTGAGTAGAATTGCTCACTGCAACCTCAAACTCTTGAGCTCACATGATCCTCTTGCCTCAGCCTCCCAAGCAGCTGGGACTACAGGTGCCTGCCACGATGCCCAGCTAGTTTTTCTATTTTTAGTAGAGACAGGGTCTCACTCTTGCTCAGGCTGGTCTCAGACTCCTTAGCTCAAGCAGTCCACCCGCCCCCACCACCCAGAATGCTGAGATTATAGGTGTGAACAACCACACCCAGACAGGATTTTTATTTTGTTGGATAGAAATGAGTTCTCCAGCCTTAGATTTCATTGGCTGTGTATAATTCTTGGTAATCACCTTCCCTCCCCTCTCTGGGCCTCTTTTCCTACTCCCAAATATTTTGAGCTAGCAAGAGTCCTTTCATCTCCAGCTTTCTGGATTATTTGAGAAGGCTTCACCAATGTATATCTTCACTTTATCAGAAAAGACACAAAGGCATTTAGGGATATCCATTTGGCTGCTTACGTATCCTTTACATGGGTTTTCCTTCCACAACCATATGCTCAGTCTAAGATCATGGACCCACACCACTCAGAGCAATCACGATAACAAGCACAAGCCAGCACTAAAAGCTCTAGCAAATTATTCTCTTTTCCCATCTACCACCAAGTCATAAGAACACACAGCCCTTTGGTACTACCTCTCTGCACTTTCTGGAGGATCCTGCCAGCTGATCTAACTGGTAGAACATGAATATTTCTCTTCTAAAAGAGCTTTTCATGACAGATTTGCTGGCCAGTGTGCTTGAGGGCAGAGAAAAGACCTACTCCCCGATTATAGACAGGTGTATTGATTGCTAATGCTTGCTTACTAACAAGTTAGTTTGGCAGGACTTGCAAATTGGGAAGGATTTAATGCAAGACTTCCATTCATTGCAACATATCATCTGTCAATCAGTTTCACAAGAATGGGGTCATATAGATCCTGCCTCTAACAACTCGAAACTTCTCATATTAAAAAGAAAAAGAGGCTCGGCCCCTGAGGCTCAAGTGGCTAGGGCGCCAGCCACGTACACATGAGCTGGCGGGTTTAAATCCAGCCCGAGCCTGCCAAACAATAATCATGGCTGCAACCAAAAAATGGCCAGGCATTGTGGTGGGTGCCTATGGTCCCAGCTACTTGGGAGGCAGAGGCAGGAGAATCGCTTGAGCCTCGGAGTTGGAGGTTGCTGTGAGCTGTGATGCCACAGTACTCTACCCAGGGCGACAGCTTGAGGCTCTGTCTAAAAAAAGAAAAAAAAGAGAGAGAGAGAGAAAGAAAAAGAAAAATGATTGTCTTAGGTCAAATAGCTAGATACAGGCTTAGTAAATGAAAGGAAGCTGCTCCACAAGGAGAGGCAGGAAGAATCTTTACCTGGGAAGCAGAGACACCGTCTGCATTAGGACAGATGATACGGAGCAGCGTTTCTCAACCTGTGGGTCGTGACCCCTTTTTAGCAATGAAAATACATCGCGGCATTAGGAAGGTTGGGAACCACTGATCTAGAGCTTGGACCACAGTAAGAAAAGAAATTTGCCCTGGAGGCTTCTATGATAACAAACATGGCACATCTATTACATAGAGTATAAATGTCTTAACACAATAATTAAGAAAGTGAGGTGAAGGCTATGTTAACCAGTTTGATGTAAGCATTCCAAATTGTATATAAAACCAGGACATTGTACCGCATAAATGTATTAATATATACATCTATGATTAAAAAAAAAAAATTAAGGGCGGCACCTGTGGCTCAAGGAGTAGAGTGCAGGGCCCATATGCCGGGGGTGGTGGGTTCAAGCCCGGCCCTGGCAAAAAACTGCAAATAAATAAATAAATAAAACGGTAACTTAATAATTTAATTTAAAAAAAAAAAAACACCCAAATTTCATCAGCTTACAGGAGCAAAAAGTTTATTCCTCACTCATGCTCACGTCCACCATGAATCAATGATGAATCTGCAGCTCTGATGTCAGAGAAGCCCCTGAGTCTTGGACTTCACAGGTGTCATGGCAGAGAGAGAAAAGGGGAGGTAGGAGAGCAGAGGATGGCTCCCAGTGGCATAAATGACATCCATCCATAACCCCTGGGCCAGACCAAATCATGTGGCTAAGCTTAGTTTAAACAAGAAAAGAGAATGTATTATCTTCTTATCCAAGATCACTGATCCTTAGGCGGCATCACAGTAAACCCTACCACAAAGAGGCTGCAGGAAGCTGTTGCATATTTGGGAGCAGAGCCTTGACACAACTGAAGGGGGCATTATTTAAAGAAGATGCAGCTGACAACTTATGCAGGTGGGAATGTGATAGGGAAAGTGAGCAGACACAGCTTCACCTCTACAGGTGAAATTCAGCAGGTGTGTTACAGGTGAATAAACCCGCTGTTACCTGCAGGCAACATGGGCAGTCCACTCCCTCTGTACTGAGACTCCCCCCCAGTTTAGTAGTGTAGGGACTGAATTTCTTTCACACAAACAAGTCATTTGCCTAACAAGGCCATTTGTTTTGCCTGGTGATTTCCTCTGGGAAAGTGTCAGGCTCCCCGCGGAGGGAGCCGCTCTTTCTTCTTGCTGGGAAAAGCAATCTCTCTGTACCTTGTTCTTACTGGACTTGCCCCTGAAGGTCTCACACCTCAGCTCGGGAGATATCTGTCACAGAGCCATTTATAGCAGTGAAAAGCTAAAAATACCTATTGTCAACCAACATGAAGACCGGTTAAAAAAAAAATGGTGGCACATGTACATGACAGAATAATACACAACCATTTTGTTACTGTTTAGAAACTAAAAATCATAATAGCAATGATATGTAGCCTATTATACATGAGGGTGTAGGCTATTCTTTACATGGTAACATCTGGCTGAGTGGCAGATTGGCTTGTGTTATATAATTCTGTGTATGAAAAATTATGATCATCATAGGCACACTGAGAGATTTATGTCTAAAAGAACACTCACCAACTCCCATTCTCTGTGACGGTGAGATTTCAGATGACAGTTTACTTTCTTTTTGTTTTTTTTTCCATCTCATTTAAATATTTTTGCAACTAGTATGTGTTATTTTTATGGAGACAAAAAGTTATTTGGAGGAGGATGGAGAATAATGTTTTTTGAGAGAAAGAAATGTATTCTCGATATTGCTAAGTGAATAAAGCAATTGTGCTGTGTGTCTGCACGTGTGTGCGTGTGTGTGTGTAAAATATCACCAGTTGTGTTTCCCAAGGAAATTACATTGGGAGAAGATGCGCACCTAGATGTTCAAAGACCACACAAGTGTTGATTACGGGTTATCATTCACATTTTCCATCACTTTCTGTTGAGACTGGGGGTTATGTTGCTCTTTCCATGTATACCTCTTGGCCTACGGGGCCTTTTGAGGTTCATCAAACTGAAAGAAGCCTCTATAAATGAAGAGGATCTGTCCTAGCTGTGATGTAGAGTCCCTGCCACTCCGGAGTTCCCAGTCACCCTTGGCAAGATCTCTCTGGCACTCCTCAGAGACAGTTTGCAGCCCCAGGTCTGCCCCCGGGAGGTCTGCCCCCAGGAGAGCCAGTCACAAATTCCCACCAGCACCTGTCTGAGCTCCAGGGGACAGAATGAAGAATGCCAGATGAGGCCTAAGACAGGGTCACCCCAGCAGCAAAGACTCTCAAAGCTTTGCTACAACTGGGTAAGAAAAGCTCTTGAGAAAGCTGGCCAGAGTCACTCAGTGAAAAAGGAAGAGGAGCACAGCCCCCACCAAGACGTCTCCGACAGCAAAGCTCCTGAGTGCATGGTCTCCGTTCAGCCCCAGGTAAGTGGGCTGGGGGTGTGATCCCATCACCGGTGGGGGCTCAGCCTCCTTCATCCTCTATTCCTTGTACCTGTGTTCAAAGTTCTTCAGAACTGGTCACCAGCCCCGGCACACAGGTGAACAGGAAAACAAAACTGAAGCTCAGAAGCAGTGCATGGTGAATTTGAAACTGACTTCCTTAGGATTCTGTCCTGGAGCCTCTTGTATTAATATGCAATAGTCCATACTCTCCCCGTCACATCCTAAGCTCTTAGTTCCAACTGCCCCCTCTATTTTGTACACCAGAGATCTTGGAGTCCACCCTGACACTCTTCTCCCCCTCACACTTCAGCTTCAGTCCCTTTCCTACATCTCTCCAGTTTACTTACCCCTGGCTGCCTCCCCCACTCCCACTCAGGTTTAAGCCATGAAACCCTCCTGGATGACTTCAAGATCCTCCCTACCAAACTCCACACTGATCAACTTCCTCCAATCACCTCCCACAGCGGCATCCAGAGTAATCTTCTCAGAAAACAAATAGGACCATGTCATCTCCCTGGCAAAAATTCTTTAATGGTATCCCAGGAAAATTCTTTTATGTAGTCTAGGGTTCTGGGTAATCGTTTCTGGTCTAGAACCTGCCACTTACTATCAATGTCTTTGGGCAAGTTGCTGAAGTCCTCTGTGCCTCAGTTTCCTCATGTATAACATGGAGATAACAATAGTACCTCTCTTAAGATGTCTGAGAGGACTCAAAATGAAATTAAAGGTATTTCGAACAGTGCCTGACACACAGTGAGCACTCAGTAAAAGTTACAAAGCGCTGTCCCCCGTGGGGATCAGCCACACCACTTCCCCTGTCTTCCCCCTCTCCCCACCCTGGTCTTTATCCAGCTCCTCCTCCCACCCACATCCCTCACACCTCGGGGTTCTTTGTACCCATTGTTCCCACTCTTCCCTCTGTGGAAATAGCTTCCTCAGAAAAACCCCCTTGACCTCCCTCAATCAGATCCCCCAGTGTTAGGCTCAGCGCATTGGATACCTCCACTTCTGAGCTATTGTCCTAATTGTGATTTTCAGCGTAACTTGTATAGTTATTTCAATAATATTTGTCTCTCCCTCCGAACTTGAAACTCCACAAAAGAAGGCACCATGTCTGTTTTTCCCTTATCATTGTATGTCCGCCTCCTACACAGTGCCCAGCATACAGTAGGTGCATAATAAAATATTCTGAATGGCCCAATACCTGCCAGGGACCCTACCACCTCCCTCTCCTATAAGAAACTCCTTGCTAAGCTTCAGAACAGTATACCCATCTGTTCCCTAAACCTCTGTGTTTTATTCTGCCAAACTCACCCTATAAGAAATAGAATTCACATCCTCCCTCAAACCTGTTACCCGTTGTAATGAATGACACTCCTATTTACCTGGTTACCCAAACCAGAAACGTGGAAGTCACCCCGACCCTCCTTTGGTACACACATCCACCCGATGAGCAAACACTGATAACCTGACTCCTAAATAGTTCCTCTATCTAATCTTAAAGAGGGCAAAGATCACATCCACCTTGATCACCACTGTCTCCTCAGTGCTATCAATAGGACTCAAGTACTTGATAGCAAATCAAATAACACAACCCTACTCCTTGCCTCCTCTCTGGCTTCCCTCAAATTCATTTTTATAGCTTAATCTCACCATGTCACGGTGCTGCTTAAAACCCTTCAGCAGCACCCCACTTATGGGACCCTGCTTTCAAAGAACAGTCCTCCAGAGGCCAGACAGTATTTTCTCACAGTTAACAATGACCAGACAAGGCGTGGTGGCTCACGCCTGTAATCTTAGCACTTTGGAAGGCCAAGGAGGGTGGATTGCTTGAGCACAGGAGTGAGCAAAACAAGACCTTGTCTCTACTAAAAATAGAAAAAGAATTAGCTGGGCATGGTTTTGCGTACCTATAGTCCCAGCTGCTGGGGAGGCTGAGGCAGGTGGATCACCTGAGCCCTAGAATTTGAGGTTACTGTGAGGTAGGATGATGCCACAGCACTCTACCCAGGGTGACAGAGGGAGACCCTGTCTAAATACATAATAATAAATAAATAACCAGGATGTATTAATAGAAATTTATTTTTAAAAGGAAGGACTAATGCCTAGATGACCCTGTGGGATGAAAACCTTAGTTTCTTCTCCATTCACTAAATCTCTTTCTATCAAAAGAAAAATGAT
>CAUYPK010148636.1:0-21888 GCA_963574355.1 Loris lydekkerianus | reverse complement strand
AGTCCAAGAACACCAAAACAGTTCACAGGTAAGGCCTTTCCAGTTTGCAGTCTCCGTGCTGTTTGTACTCATGGTTGCCGGCGTGATTAGGTTGATCGAACACATGCAGCCACTTGCCAGTTTTCCACTGTTTTTGTCCTCCTCCTGGGTCCAGAAGTCCCTTACTGGCTCCCTGTATCCTCAAAGGGATGATCATAGGCAGATCCCACCAGCCAGAGATGTCTGGAGTCTTGTCTCCCCAGACTCGCCGTGCCCAGTTGCAGGGAAGCTGTTACTCAGCCGCCGTCTTTAATCCAAATCTGCCCTGAATTATTGCCTGTAGATTTAGATTGAAGAGGGGGAGCACCTGTCCTGCTCTGCTGGGGGTAAGGAAGGCTTCCTGGAGGAGGTGGCACCGAGCTGAGCTTCATGAAGTTTAGCTAGGCTGACTGGGGTCAGTGGGGAGGACATTGAGGAGCAGATGCTCAGAAAGCAGGAACAGTATGAAGGCAAAGAGCTGAGACATAAAAATCTAGGCCTCTGAAAGCCCATGTGGCCTTAGGTGGCCATAGCCCACGGGCACGCAGATGGGTAAGCGGATGGTCCTTTCGGTGCTTTTGCTCTGGGTGGTAGCAGCCCCATGCCAGGTGCTTGGCTGGGTATGAGGAGCATGGGCTGGACTTTAGCGCCACTAAAGCAGGTGCTTTAGGCAGAGCACAAAACTGTGCAACCATGTGCCACAGCCCTGATGTACCGCATGGTGTGTGTGCCATTCACCAGAGGTGGCCCAAAAGACATAGTGGCCATCATTGCCTACCTAAGCTCTGGCTCAGGGACTGCCATTGCTGACGCTGGTAGATGCTTACTGTCTCCTCCCTCTGTGCATTCTGTTTCCTTCCTGTCAATCTCCTACCCCACCATGCCTGCATTTGTCTTTCAGTCTCTTTAATGGAGAATCCTTTTTCACATGCTGAGTAAGAGGGACTAAACAGTTGATTGGTAGCTCAGGATATACTGGAGGGCCTGTTGACTGATTGTTACTCTAGGGTGATCTGGCTAGGCTTTTTCACCAGGGAGCCCCTAATGTCAAAATTCCTCAAGAATATTTTCTGACTTCTCCTTTCAGCCTGGTGCATTGGGTGAGGCTGGGGTTTTTAAGCCAGACCACACAGGGCTGATCCAGGTTTCACCACTGCCAGCTGTGCAAATGTACTTATTTATTTTTTTAAATAAAGACTAAGTATCACTCTGTGGCCATGGGTAGAGTGCTGTAGCACCATAGCTCACAGCAACCTCAAACTGTTGGGCTCAGGTCATCCTCTTGCCTTAGCCTCCCAAATAGCTGGGACTACAGGTGCTGGCCTGGCTATTTTCAGTGGAGATGGGAATCTTGCTCTTGCTCAGGCTGGTCTCAAACTCCTGAGCTTGAACAACCCACCTGCCTCGGCCTCCCAGAGGGTACCTGTGCAAATTTAGACATGTTTCTTGGAGTTCCAGTTTTCTTTTCTTTTCTTTTTTTCTTTTTCTTTCTTTCTTTTTTTTTTTTTTTTTTGAGACAGAGCCTCAAGATGTAGCCCTGGGTAGAGTGCCGTGGCATCAGAGCTCACAGCAACCTCCAACTCCTTGGGTCAAGAGATTCTCCTGCCTCTGCCTCCCAAGTAGCTGGGACTACAGGCGCCCACCACAATGCCCGCTATTTTTTGGTTGCAGCTGTCATTGTTGTTTCATTGGCCCAGGCTGGATTTGAACCCGCCAGCTGTGGTGTATATGTCTGGGGCCTTAGCCACTTGAGCCACAGACGCTGAGCCAGAGTTCCAGTTTTCTTATCAGCGAAGTGGGTGTGATGACATCTACTTCCCCAGGATGTCAGGAGTTAAATGAGATCACGAGTGGGGAGCACCTGAGTCCTCTCCCTCCTTGGCTTTGGCTTGCCTTTGGAGAGAGTCTCTCTGCAGTCTCAGTCTCATCTGTTGCTTTTTCCATTGTTTTGGAGCAGGAGTCTTTGGGAGAAGAGGTGCTCCTCATGACCTCTGCAGAGGCTGCCACCTGTAACAGGAGACACTTGCAGAGGGGATGTGCAGTGGGTAACAGGATGCTTCTCTGGTCCTGGAGGGAAGGCACTGTGTCAAAGTGCATGTGGCAGTCTCTGCCCACAGTGACTCGCTGTGACTACTGAGTAGGGCAGGCCTGGTCAGAAAGGGGATACTTGACTGCTCCAAAAACGTGGATGGCAGCAATCTAGGGTAGAGAGGGAGAGTAGGTAGAGGGCCATAGTAGGGTCTTTTCAGTGGGAGTTATCAGGGTTCAAATCTAAGCTCCTCTACTTGCTGGGATGTGAAGCTGGGGGCAGGTTGTCTGACCTCTTGGGCCTCTGCAGCCTTATCCGTAAAATGGGCCCATCAGTGGTCTCATAGGGCCATTGCGAGCACCAGCTGAGCTGGTAAACATGATGTTTCCAAACAGGGGTTGGATATGCCAGGGGCTGGACATATGGTGGCTCTCTGTTAGAATACACTCAGCCTGTCTGGGCTATATGGTGCATGATAAATATCAGTGATACAAGTGAGCTTTGCTTTACGAAAACCAAACCACAAATGCCCAAATCGATAAGTTTGACCATTTGAGTTCTGAAGGAACTTTTTTTTTTTTAGAGACAGAGTCTCACTATGCTGCCCCCTTGGTAGAGTGCCATGGCATCACAGATTACAGCAACCTCAAACACTTGGGCTTAAGAGATTCTCTTGCTTCAGCCTCCCAAGTAGCTGGAACTACAGCCACCTGCCACAACACCCAGCTATTATTTTTTGTCGCAGTTGTCATTGGGGTTTAGCTGGCCTGGGCTGGGTGTATGTGGCTGACACTGTAACCACTGTGCTATGGGTGCCAAGCCATGAAGGAACTTTTTTAAAAATAATCACTTCATTTTGGAATAATTTTATTTTATTTATTTATTTATTTAGAGACAGAGTCTTCACTTTGTCGCCCTCGTTAGAGTGTCGTGGCATCACAGCTCACAGCAACCTCCAGCTCTTGGGCTTAGACGATTCTCTTGCCTCAGCCTCCCTAGTAGCTGGGACTACAGGCGCCTGCCACAGTGCCCAGCTATTTTTTGTTGCAGTTTGGCAGGGGCCAGGTTCAAACCTGCCACCCTCAGTATATAGGACCAGTGCCCTACTCACTGAGCCACAGGTGTCACCCTGGAATAATTTTAGATTTATAGAAAAGTTACCAATAGAGTATAGAGAATTTCTGTATCCCCTTAACCCAGTTTTCCCCAGTGTTAACATTTTACCATGTATATTTGTTAAAACTAAGGAACTGAGATCACAGCAGTCTTATCAAGTACATGCAGGACTTTATCTGAATTAAAGGAAAAGTTACTCTCGCGTCCTGAGAAGCCAATGAAGTTCTTGATGGAGAAGCTGGACTCAGACACCAGGATAAATCACAGTGAAGATGATGATATGGGCCTTTCTATGGATAAATTAAGATAGAAAATCAAAAGATTCCTCCAAGTGAATGACAAAGGGGGCACAAGCTTTGAAAATCTATAAGATATAGAAAAAGCAATCCTATCAGGAATGAGATTCAAAGAACACAAGTTTATAGGACTAAGATAACCCAGGGGTCAGGAGGCCTCAGTTCATGCCTGGGTCTGCTATTTACTCTGTGTCTTGGCAAGTTCTCCTTACCTATGTGCCTCAGTTTCTTTATCTGCAAGATGAGAATAATATTCCTAGCCTGGTGGCCCTGGGCAAAGTATGGCAGACACTAGTTTTCTCTTCAGATCCCTTCTCTCCTAATTTTTAGCTGGGCACATGACACTCCAATAAAGACTACATTTCCCAGCCTCCCCTGCTCTCTCACCTCCAGTTGTGACAGCTAAAAATGTCTTCAGAGCGGTGCCCTTAGCCAGTGGGTAGGGCACCAGCCATATGTACCCAGGCTAGCAGGTTTAAACGTAGCCCGGGCCAGGTAAACAACAATGACAACTACAACAAAAAAGTAGCTGGGTGTGTGGCAGACGCCTGTAGTCCCAGTTACTTGGGAGGCTGAGGCAAGAGAACAGCTTAAGCCCAAGAGTTTGAGGTTGCTCTGATCTGTGACGCCACGGCACTTTACCAAGGGCAACATAGTGAGACTATCTCAAAAGAAAAAAAAAAATTAAAATTAAAATGTCTTCAGAGACTGCTATTGTCCTCTGGGTGAAAAGCCAGTTTTGATCAAGAACCACTGCTTTGGCACCAGTTCAAATAAGAACAGGAATATAAACTAAGCCACAAATAAAAGCCATATGTGTAAATTTTTTTTTTTTTTTTTTTGAGACAGAGTCTTACTATGTTGCCCTCGGTAGAGTGCCATGGAGTCATAGCTCACAGCAACCTGAAGCTTAAGGGATTCTCTTGCCTCAGCCTCCCAAGTAGCTGGGACTACAGGCATCTGCCACAACACCTGGGTTGTTTTTTTTTTTATTGTTGTTGTAATTGTTGTTTGGTAGACGTGGGCTGGATTTGAACCTGCCAGCTCTGGTGTATGTGGCTGGCGCCCTAGCCGCTGAGCTACAGGCGCTGAGCCTCGCTTGTTTATTTTTACTCTAGAAGTCTATTCACTCTAGACTTCTAGAACTTGAGGGGGAAAGAAGCCCCTGTCATGTCTAAGCCACTTTTTATTTGGGGGGTTTCTGTTACTTGCAGCAGCATGACTCTCACCAGCACAGGGGGAGGTTTGATCAACCACACACTATTGAACTCTCAAGAAGTAATTAAAAATGACACAGCTGAAAAGTGAAAGTGCTTTCCGAGAAGGCCAATGAGAGTACCTGTGTAGTCCCTGCACTCTCTCACAGGCTCCAAAGGGGAGGCATCATCAGCTTTATTCCTTAGATAAAGATCTGAACTCGGACAGCATGGCAAGTGCTGTCATGTCTGACCAAGTGCACCCCCCCCGCCAGATACCCGGGCCCCTGCTGCAGGGAGACTTGGCAGGTGATAGCATTGCCCCTCTCTTGAATTCAGCCGAGCTGCTTTGCCCAGTGAAGTCCCTTCCCCAGGGCAAACATCTGACCATGACTGGTCATTGTGGGCATATAAAGGCCTCACTTCCTTCCACAAATTCTGGACAACTTTGAATGCCATCCCAATCCCAGAGATGTCATAGGCTCTATCTAGGCCTCTCTGCTTGACTCCACTCCCTGCCCTCTTCTTCCCTTACCCCCACAAACATCCAATGCTGTTGTGAACATGTTTTCACATGCTTTCCCCTCTGGCTAAATCCTATCCTTAAACTCCTACTCATCCCTCAAAACCATTCTCTCAGGTGTCAAGCCCCAGCCTTCGTGGTGACTTTTGCCAAGAGCAGCTGAGAGTACCTTGTGGAACTGCCAAAAGGGTAACCCCTGGGGACCCTGTGCGACCCTTTCTGCTACCTCTGGAGGGACCCCAGGCCGGCCTGTGGGAGCAGAGCACATCTGATCACAGGATCATGGCATGTTTACCCAGCACTGGGTGAAGAAAGGAATGCAGGACCTGAGGACAGGAATTGATAGTAGTCAGACAGCACAGGCCTAAATTGGCAGAGCCATCCTCAAATCCCAGCTGTGGCATTCAGGCTCCTGAGCCTAAGTTTTTTCATTGGTAAGATGCAGTGATGTGCTTACTTCTCAGCACTGGGGAGATGCCAGTGTATCGTCCAGGTCTGATGTGAAAGTTAATATTCCCATCATCCATGAATCATGGCCATTCACAAAACAAAGACATGGAAAATGGTAAGCCATCTCCTGCACATCTGTCTTCTCCCTCTCACTGGACTGGCAGCCCCTGAGGTCCAGACTAGGCCTAACAGTTCCCCGTTACACCTAAGAGTCACAGGTTAAAATATGCATTCTTATTTACACAGTATGACTTACACCGCAGTATGGTGTATCTGTAGGTATTGCTGAGTTTACATTCAAGTTAAAAAACCTTTTTCAAAGGGAGAGAAGGTATGTAGTCACCCAAAATATACAGAGTCATAACTAGGTCATAAGAGTGATCATCTCTGAGAAGCTAAACTCACCTGACTCTAAGCTTCATCTCAATCATGAAACTAAACCTTATTACTCCCACTTATGGCAAAACCGAGATTCAAAGGGCCCAGTATACCATTTTTCCATCGGTATGAAACAAGCCAGCCCACACCTTCATGGCTTAAAGCCACAACCATTCGTTTGCCTACAAGTCTGCATTTTGGGCAAGGCTTGTCTTTGTTCCATGAGGAGTGGCTGGAGCACGTCAGGTTGGTTCTGCTGGGTGGCCAGGGTTACTGGAGACTGGGTGGGTCTCCCTCTCCAACTGTGCATTCTGATTCTCTATGTGGTGGTTCAGAGCTCCGGGAGAATGAGGAGAAGGTGCCTGGCCTCCCAGGGGCCAGCCAGGAGCTGGAACAGCCTTGCTTCTGCAGCATGCTACAGTAGTTACAGCAAGTCACAGGGCCAGCCCTGATGGAAGGGGGAGGGGAGGGAAATAGAAGCCACCTCTTGTTGGGAGAAGCAGCATGGGGTCAATTTACTCCACCCAAGGTCACACATTCTGACCAGCTCAGTGGTAAACTCAGGTCGGAGCCATTATAATCTGTTTCCCCTCCTCCAGGGCTTTGCACACGCTGCTGGGTGCTCTACTGGAGACCTTCCTCAATCTCCACTTCATAGATTGTCTTAATTTACACCCACCCATGTGTCAGGGGGACATCACTTTACCCTGGAGACTCTGTGAACTCCAAAGTCCTCCTCTGGGTTCATAGAGCAGCCTCTCACCACACTGCAATTGCTGCTTCCCCAGTTAGAACTCAGGAAGGAACCAGCAAAGGGTGTGTTCTTTCTAGACCGCCCCAGAGAGCCTCCCATTTAACGTTGTGCTTGTCAGGAAGACTAACAGGGAGCTTAGTGTTCAGGATACGTTATTAGGAAGTTCCCTTACGATTAACACTTGGGCAAGGGACAGCATGAGTAGCTTGCCCTGTCTCATGGGGAGTGTTGGGACTAAAACACATCAGCATTGTCTTCAAATGGGCAGAGACGGCCAGATTTTTATACTCCAGTCAAGATAGCGTGGGATGTGGACCATCCCAAGACGGTACACCTTTGGTGAAGGGGCTCTCTGTAGCAGAGGTAGTTCCTGGAGAGGATGATGGCTGGTGATAGCACTACCTATGACTGGGGAGACATTTCTACTTTTCTTGCAGGCCAGAAGAACAGTGGGCAGGTGGTAATCCTTGAGAGCTGTTCAGAGGAACTGGCTTGGAAGTTATGCCTGTGGCTGGAGGGAGGGGAGCAGGAATAGCAGAGTAAGGGAAGGTTTTACCCCATGCATGTTTGGGGGAGCTGGAAGTTCTGGGCCTGTATCTCAGCTGGACTTCATTTGCCTGGATACTCAGGGACAGAGTTTCCACGCAGCACTGTCTCATTCATTGGAGGACTGTATATCACCTGGTGTGTGCGATCGTGGCTCTTCTTCATAGAACTCCCCTCCCTCTTGACACCCCCCCTCCATGACACACTGTCTACATACAGGAGTGATCTTTCCAAATGATAAGCCACAAATACAATTCCTCTGCTTAGAGCACATGTAGAATAAAATCCCAGCTTCTCTTCCCTGGGATGTGCCCCATTCCCCCTTCCATCTCATCTCCAAAGCTCTCCCCACGGTGTCCTCAAGGCCTTGTCACTTCCTGCTGCCCCTGTTCGGAACCACTTTCCCTTCAGATGCTCGCATCCATCCTCTGCTCAAAGTCACCTCCTTTGAGAAACTTCTCTGATTGCTCACTTGATCTTTGGTATATTCCTTTTTTTCATATTTATTGAGCGCTGAATTCCACGGGTCCCCAACACCGTTACAAGGAGTGGGGATAACGCAGTGAGGTCCTGCCTCCTCGAGCTTACATTCTAGTAGGAAAGACAATCAACACACAAGTAAATAAAAACAAAACAAAACCCCACAATTTCAGAGACGGTGAAGCGCTAAGAAAAATAAGAGCGACGTAAGGGGACAGAGAGTGCCTGGGCGGAGGTCTCTGACTTCCAAGCTTAGAGCGGCCTCTCCCCAGCCACAGAGCGGGTCTAGGGACCAGCCCAGGGAGCTCGGAGGGAAGCAGGGGGCAAAGGAGGGCGTGAGGCGGGGGTTGGGCAGCCAGGGTGCCCTGAGCCCACCCTCGGGGCCCGGTCCCCAGGGCGCTGCCGCGCCTTCCTCCCGCTCTCGTCTCGCAGCCCGGGAGCTCTCGCGCTCCCGGGGAAGGTAAGCCGGCGCGGGTCTGCCAGGTGCTGCGGCCGGACGGGAGCCGCCCACCCCGCCGCGCTTCCTGGGGGGCGGGTCAGGCTGCGGCCCCGCCCCCAGGCCGCCCATAAATGCGCCTGCCGGGCGGGCACCGCAGGTCCAGAGCGCGGCTTTCAGGTGACCGTGGGAGGTCGGCGCGGCCCGCGTCTGCGCTCGCTGCCGCGCCTCGGAGGGCGCGCCCAGGGCTCCAGCCATGCTGTTCTGGCACACGCAGCCGGAGCACTACAACCAGCACAACTCCGGCAGCTACCTGCGGTAAGGGCCGTGCGCGGGGGCGCAGCTCCGGGGCTCGGGCGGGGGGGGGGGACAGGAGCGCCGCTGCTGGGCCCCGGCCTCCCGGCTGTCTGCCCTGTAGGAGAGACCCTCCCAGAGTCCCGCCTAGGGACTGGCGGACGGACACCGGCTGGCCCAGACGCGCCGAGTTAGGGGCCGGTAGGTGGGCGCGCGGAGCCCGGTGCCCGCCAGGGTTCGTCCCCGATGATCCCGGGCGCGCACCTGCTGGCCACAGCCTCCTCAGGTCGGCCCACCTCCCGGGTCTCTCCTTTCCCCGCACGTGTGAGAGAAGTAGAGGAAACTTGCTGCCCTCAGCCCGGTGCCTGTCCGGGGGAGCTCGGCCCCCGCTCTTGGCCGGTCTCCGCCGGGGTCCCTCTCCGAGCCTCGCGTCCTTAGCGGCGCCCTTGGTCGGGCCCAGGGGCGGGCGGTCGCCTCGACGGGCAGCAGGGGCGGCGGGCTCGGGAGGGACCCGCCGCCCCTTACCCCCGGGTAGTCTTGCGTGTTTGCTGGAGGCCTGCAGGTTATTGCCCTGGGTGGAAATCTGCGGAGATTTGACTTGTGCTCTTCAAAGGGAAAAGTTGGCCTGTTTTACAGAGTTCTCCACACCCCCCTTTTAGGAAGTAGGACCCCCGTTTGCTTTAGTTCCCAGAGGATTGTTTTTCCTCGTTCTGCAGCTGGCCGAGTACTAATGGGCAGTAATTTCACTTTCTGAACTCGCCTGAACCAGCTTTAGCCTGTCTTTATTTCCATCCTAGTCACAGTTTATTAAATGTGCCTAATTTAACCCAAAGGGCATTTGATGTGGGCTCAAGGAAAGTGAATTATGAGGCCAAAGCAGTCACGGGCATTGACAACCCCCAAACCAGAGCTACCCTAGTGCTCGTTTTGGCTCTAGGAAGATCCCACTCAGATTTTAACACAAGTTAGTTGTAATTCCGGGCTTCTGGTAGGTATTTGTCCAGTAGTCTTCCCTGAAGACATTCCCCCATTCCAGAAGGCAGGGGAACACTGGTTTTAACGGATATATCTGCTGTTTTTGATTCATGGGGCTGAGTAGTAGGAGATGGAAGCCCAGGACTGGCAGCCTTCCTGCCACGGTGGTGTGTGTCTCTGCAGAGAAGCCCGCTGGGGCCACGTCAGCCCCCCTGCCCCGGAGACTGTGTCCATCCACTTTCAAAAAATGCTACAACTGAATATATTTTTGCAGTACTGCCCATTGCTGTTTTAGTTGTAGTTTTGCTTAAATTTTACTTTATGACTATTACATTCATTGTCATATCTTAAAAATGAGTTTGAAGGTGACCCTGAGTTGAGAGTGAGAGTATTTAAAATTTCCTAAGTACTTACAATGACATCCCATTAGGGAACCATTCTCCTGTCATATTGGAGGTGCAGTTTTGACATTTGTTACTGCGATGGAAATTTGTCTGTGGAATACCTGGAATACCTTTTAGGGTTTGGTATTGCACGAAGAGAGGAGGGTGGGAGTTGGGGGGGGGGGGGAAGGTGCTATAAAGCCATATTGGTTTCTGGGGTCATTTTGGGACTATGGATAAAGAAGGTCTGTACTCTTTGTTTCACTTCTTGGAAGCTGGGGATTTTGCCCTCACAAAGGTTCACCTCTTTGAGGCTCTAGGTGGTGGTCAGTGCATGTATCTGACCCCTGACTCTAGAGTGAGGGCCTTGTCTTTTTCCTTGCTTTTTTTGTATTTTATTTTTGGTCACCTCCTTGCTCTGCAGAACTCCTGCAAATTGTCTGACCTCACCAGGGTAGTGGCCTTTACTCCCTTCCCCTTTTCTGTTTGATGTTCTCGTGACTTTTATTCCTTGGCAAATAAGGATGCCAGGCTTCAAACAAGTTTCTGTTGAGTGATGGTTCTTAACCATCCCCCTCCACCTTTTTTAAAAATTTAAAGGCAGTGGCCCATGGATTATTAACTTAACATGGTCTGGGCAAACATGAAATTATGCAATCCCCAGGTGAGCAGGCCTGCTTGCTCCTCCTGTGTTCCTAGAGAACCACACAGGTTGGGAGTGTGCCCTGCTCTGGAAAAAGGAAGGTGCAGTGTGGGGGAAGCCAAGATAATCCTTTTAACCCCTGTCTTTTGGCAGTGGATAGTGGCAGCAGAGCCCTACCTGGGGCAGGTGTCCCAGATGTGCCAAAAGCCAAGCTTTTCCTTCTCAGAATTGGTTAGATATTGTTGGGGTGTGTGCTGGGTTTGTGTTGTAGAGTCATTCGTTTATGAGGTACGAGGAACAGATTGTACCAGTGACTCTGTGTTTATATAGTAAAGCAGGGTCAGCTAATTGGATTCCTAACCCAGGACCCACAAAGGGAGGAGGCTTATCAAGATAAAGGGCATGGGCACTTTTTTGGCACCCGTTTCTGTGCTGCTCTTAATTTAGAGGTCTTAAACACGTCTTGCCTGCTTACAGGTTATTCACATTCTCAAGGATTTCTTTGTCCCTTATGAGGACATTTCAAAAACACATTTAGAAACAACTTCCTCGAGCAGTCACAGGTTGATAGGGAGCTTTTTTTTTTTTTTCTTGAGACAGAGTCTCACTCTGTCTCACAGGCTAGAGTCCCATGGCATCACAGCTCACTGGAACCTCAAACTCCTGGGTTCAAGTGATCCTCCTGCCTGAGCCTTCCGACTACAGGCACCAGCCACAATGCCTGGGACCACAAAGCTGGGACTACAGGCACCAGCCACAATGCCTGACTAATTTTTCTATTTTTACTAGAGATGGGGTCTTGGTCTTGCTCAATGTGGTCTTGAACTCTTGAGCTCAAGTGATTTTCCTGCCTCAGCCTCCCAGACTGCTAGAATTACAGGTGTGAGACAGGGTACCCAGCCTTGATTTTTTTTTTTTTTTAAACATGGGGAATTTTGTTTAGAAGTGGAGGAAAAGAATCATTGAGCAAGCATCTCAAGATTTCCCATTTAAATTAAAAAACAGACTTGAAACCAAGGTCCTTTCATCTTGTTTTGCCTCTGGGAGGGATTACTGTGACTCTGAAAACAGATACGGGTCAGTTGTCCTCTTTAAAGAAGGGACAGAGGGATGTCTCAACCTGGGTGACCGAAGTAAACAGTTTGTTCATTTACACAGTTTACAAGGACTGGAGGAAAGGGTTGTATTGGTCCAAGAAGTGGCTAACAAAGAGAATTATAGATTTTTTTTTTTTTTTTTTTTTTTTGTAGAGACAGAGTCTTACTCTATCGCCCTTGGTAGAGTGCCTTGGCATCACAGCTCGCAGCAACTTTCAACTCCTGGGCTTAGGCAATTCTCTTGACTCAGCCTCCCAAGTAGCTAAGACTACAGGTACCTGCCATAAGGCCTGGCTATTTTTTTGTTGCAGTTTGGCCGGGGTCGGGTTTGAACCCGCCACCCTCGGTATATGGGGCCGGCGCCCTACCCACTGAGTCACAGGCACCACCTGAGAATTATAGATTTTTAAAAACTAAAAATTTTTGTTCAGATTCTTACTCTAAAAGTGAAGCTTTACAAGTAGTTGGTCTCTCATGGATAAAAACCAAATAAATGACTCCTGAAGGCCATTTCATTGCTGCTATTCTCCCTCTGCCTGTCACGGAGAGGATTTCTGGAGATCCTAGGTCACTTTGCCTTTTTACCCTCCTCTGTGACCTGATTTGAATAAACCTCTTGGGGGCCGTTGAGGAAAACCAGAAGGGTGAAGGGGTGGTTTACTCCGCTGGGAAGCATATGGACTGTGCTGGAAGTTGGGACCCTGGGTCTGGGTCTGCCTGCAGTCGGGAAGGGGCCCCGGGGCTCTGCTTTGACCACCGCGTCCTTCTGTGTGTTGCAGTGATGTGCTGGCTCTGCCCATCTTCAAGCAGGAGGAACCCCAGCTGTCGCCTGAGAACGAGGCCCGCCTGCCGCCCCTGCAGTATGTGTTGTGTGCCGCCACGTCCCCAGCTGTGAAGCTGCACGAAGAGACTCTGACCTACCTCAACCAAGGTAGTGGCCGGAGCCCTGGCCAGGGCAGAACTCTTCACATGAAAGGCCCATTTGAGCCTCATTACCATGTCACAGTGGGTGAGGGGCTGACCCTTGGAAAAGATTACTGGCTTTGGTGTGAGGTTAGGTTCAAATTCCATTTCCTAGCTGAGAGATGCTAGAGCCTCAGTGTTTTTACCTGAAAAGTGGAAACATCAGCCAAAAGTAGTAACAGGGTAACATTCCTCAGGAACCACCTCTGTGGAGCAGAGGCCCAGTGACTGGTAATGTTATTGCTATTTATTGTGACTATAATTAATGTTCTTGGAAGGCACAGATTGAGCACCTTTGGTATACTAGGTTCTCTCCTTTCTGGAGCTTCCCCTGCAGTGTGGGGAGGTTGGCTCGTGTCCTGACCCAGCACTGCAGCCGGGTTGTCAGGCTGGACAGAAGCCTCTGTGGTTGTGGGGACCGGACTGCTCACCGTGTTCTGAGAGAAGTGGGCTTTGTGGTTTGAATGCCAATGCTAGTACTTCCTAGCTCTGTGACTTTGAGCTGTCTTTTTTCTGGGTGTCAGTGTTTTCATGTGTAAAATAAATATAATTTTGTGATGTTTAAAAGAATGAAAATATATGAAGTGCCTGGTATGACAGCAGTTGTTCAACATCAGACCACATGGGCCAGTGTCCTGACGGATACTCTATCATGATCATGTGTATGAGTTTATCGTGCATTCTTCCTGGGCCATCTCATAACCATCCTGGCATCGAGTAGATTTATATCCCCTCTATTTAAAAAAGTTGTTAATGAACTTTTTTGAGACAGAGTCTAGCTATGTTGCCCAGGCTCCTGGATTCCAGCGATTCTCCTGCCTCAGCTTCCTGAGTAGCTGGGACTATAGGTGCATGCCCTTGTGCCTGGCTCTATTTAAACAATTTTATTTATTTATTTATTTATTCATTCATTCATTTATTCACTCATTCATTCATTTTGAGACAGAATCTTAAGCTGTCGCCCTGGGTAGAGTGTTGTGGTATCATAGCTCACAGCAACCTCCAACTCTTAGGCTCAAGCAATCCTCTTGCCTCAGTTTTTTTCTATTTTTAGTAGAGATGGGGTCTTGTTTTTAGCTCAGGCTGGTCTCGAATCTGTGAGCTCAAGCTATCCACCCACCTCGGCCTCCCGGAGTGCTAGGATTACAGGCGTGAGCCACTGCACCCGGCCTAACAATTTTTTTTTTTTTTTTTTAATGTACCCTGGGCATGAAATAGCTCTGGCCACCAACCCAGGCATCAAACTGGGATGAGCAAAGCACTGTCCATCTGCTCTGTCCCTCACTGATGTAATACTCTAGCAGGGGGGCATGGGACACTGGTTTCTGTATGGTCGCACCAAAGTGCAGGGAGCTGTAGTGTCTTAGCAGTTTGTCTTTTCTCTGTAGAACTTTGACTCCTCAATTTGGGAAACCAGCCGGGGGTGGAAGTCCAAAGTGATTATCAGACTCTTTTCTAACTGCTGAACTTACCAGCTTCTGGGCCAAGAAACCAGCTCAGAATTAGCAGCTGGCTCTGTTTTTATCTCCCTCTGGGTAGAAACAGCGCCCTCCCACTGTGGAGATAGCTCCATGGAGTGTGATGGCTTATCCCTGTGGTTGGCTTGCTGAGCCAAGCTCCGTCAGTTGTGGAGTGTCCCGCTTAGGCCTGGGTCCATCTGCAGGGCCAGTGGCCATTGATGGTGGGCAAACATGGCCAAGCGTGTGTGTATCTGTGTTTGTGGAAGTCTCTGCCGTTTTGTTTTCTTTTTTGTGGAAGGTCAAGTGCTACCAACTTGTGCACCTTTGAGCACTTTCTTTCTTCTCTGGATCTCTGCTTTCTTGCTTAACTGTAGCATGAAAAAATTAGATGTTTACAGAGTCTGAGTTCTAATGGTAGTTCTTGTTCTTGGCTATGTCCTGTGGTACTTGGGAGTGAGTCCGAGGTCCGAGGTCTTGCAGCTGGACCAGGACGTTATGTGTTTCCTCTACCCCACCCCCACACTTTTAAATCAACTAACTTGGGAAAATGTTTGGCATTCAGTATACTAGATCTTTTTGAAAGACTTTAAAAATGTTTATCCTTTTGTTCAATATAGATAAAAAAGGAAAAAGAATTAATCTTCATCACCTCACCCTGTGTTCATTTGGTGTATTTTCTTTAGATATTTTTAAAATTATATTTGCCTGATCATTAAAGTATGTTTAGAAAAGTAAAGAGAAAATTAGAAGAAAAATAAAATTAAAATCCTAAATTCACCAGAAACCACTGCTAAACTTATTTCTACATATTTGCATATGTATCTTTTAAAATTCTATTCACTGTGGTCGGGCGAGGTGGCTCATGCCCATAATCCCAGCAGTTGGGAGGCCAATGTGGGTGGATTGCCTGAGCTCAGGAGTTCGAGACCAGCCTGTGCAAGAGCGAGACCCCATCTCTAAAAATAGCAAGACGTTGTGGCCGGTGCCTGTAGTTCCAGCTAATCAGGAGGCTGAGGCAAAAGAATGCTTAAGGCCAAGAGTTTGAGGTTGCTGTGAGCTATGATGCCACTGTACAAAGTGAGACCCTGTTTGAAACAAACAAAAACATAAAATTTCATCCACTGTATTTGTCAACTATCCTCATGTCATTAAAAATACTTTGAGGACTTAAATTTTGTATAGTTCCATTCTTTGACCAGTTTCATATTATGGATGCTTAGTTTTCAGTTGTTAGAAATTAAACCCTGCTGGCCGGGCGCAGTAGATCACACCCATAATCCTAGCACTCTGGGAGGCCGAGGCGGGTTGGATTGCCATTTGAGACCAGCCTGAGCCAAAGTGAGACCCTATCTCTAAAAATAGCCAGGCCTTGTGGTGGACTCTTGTAGTCCCAGCTACTTGGGAGACTGCTTGAGCCTAAGAGTTTGAGGTTGCTGTGAACTATGACGGCACTCCACTGAGGGTTACAAAGTTAAATTCTGTCTAAAAAAAAAAAAAAAAAAAAATTAAGCACTGCTAGGATGAACATCCTTATAAATAAAGCTTCTGTGAAATGCTGATTGTTTATTTTTGTTATTATTATATTTTTAGAGACAGGGTCTGACTCTGTCATCCAGCAGTGGCATGATCATGGCTCATTGTAACTTTAAACTCCTGAGCCAGAGAGATCCTTCTGCCTCAGCCTCCCAAGTAGATGGGACTACAGGCACATGCCACTATGCCCTGCTTACTTTAAAATTCTCTTCATAGAGATGGGGTCTTGCCTTGCTGTGTTCCCTGGGCTGGTCTTGAGCTCTTGGCCTCAAGTGATCCTCCTGCCTCAGCCTCCTAAGTAAAGTGTTAGAATTACTGGTGTGAACCGCTGCACCTGCCAACTTTTAAAATAAATACCTAAGAAGTAGAATTTCTGGATCAAAGGGTTTAAACATTAAGGTTTTTGATACATTTTACCAAATTGCCTTCTCAGAAGAATGTACCAAACATCCCCTTTCCAATATTGAATATTGTCATCTGATGATAATGAAACATGGAATTTATTAGAGTAGCGTTTCTATGATTGCTAATGCAGTTGATGATTTTAAAATGTATTTATTGGTCTTTATTTAGTAGATCTATGTTCTCTATACATATTTCTGTTGGAATGTTTAGCTCTCATTAATTGTAAGAGTATACTGCTGATGAAGAATACCAACCTTTTAGCTTCTGTATATTGCAAATATTTTTCTCTGTTGGTTGCTGGTCATTTATCTGTTTTATTGTGTGATATCTATAGTGTGGGATGATTTTACTTTTTCAGTAGAAATCTATTTAAGTGTCTACAATCAAATCATTCTTTTTATTTTTTACTTATTTTTTATTGTTTGAGATTCATTGAGGGCACAATAATTAGGTTATACTGATTGCATTTATTGGGTAAAATCCCTCTGATAATTGTGTCTTGCCTCATTCATTCTTTTTAAATGAATTTTTATTTTATGTTTAGAAATGTTTGTCTGTCCCCAAATCAATTAGCTTAGTAGTTTTCTAAATTTTATTTAATGTTGTCTAAATTTTAACACTGAAATGCATTGGGAATTTATGATGTGATGTTAAGATCTAAGTTTATTTTTCTAAATGATTAACCTATTAGTTATTGTCTAACTTTTTTCTTTCTTTTCCTCATTGGTTTATAATGTCACTTCTGAAACATTTAAAAAGACATCTTCTAAAGTGTTAGATCTCTTGTGGAGATATTTGTTCTGATGCTCTATTGCTCACTGGACTGGTTATTATAGACTGGAAATATGTCTTCCTATTTGGTAGCAGAAGTAACTTTCATCATTCTTCTTAGCCATAAATTCCCAATCATTTATTTCTAAAAGAGGGAGTTTACAACCATGGAGATTTCTTTCTGTGCTTTTTATAAACATTGATGAGATTACATGTTTTATATAGTTATTTCTTGCTTTTATTAAATAGTATTCTTGTAATAGCATTTTCCTTTATTATTAAAGTATCTTAAACATCATTTAAAACATCTACATACTTTTCACTCTATATTATTTTGGGAAGAATATTGTCATAACTGTTGGAAAAAAATATACAATGTAATTACTTTAGTATCTATTGCCCATAAAAGAGTAGACATTCTATATGGCTAAGCTGTATCTGTCGTTAAGGTTGAGTATCCCTTTTCTAGAATGCTGGGACTAGAAGTGTTTCAAATTTCTGGATTTTTAAAAAAATTTGGAATATTTTCATATACATAACGAGATACCTATATATCATATATAGGTATATTTTCATATACATAACGAGATACCTATATATCATATATATCATATACATAACGGGATAGATTCCAAGTCTAAACATGAAATTCATTTGTGTTTCATAGATCTTTATGCACATAGCCTGAAGGTAATTTTATATAGTATTTTTAATAATTCTATGCATGAGACAAAGTAAGCAAAAGTGTCACTATTTCAGTCACCCATGTGGACAATCTGTGGTGTTATGCTGGCACTCAAAAAGTTTTGGATTTTAGAGCATTTTAGATTTTGGATTTTTGGTTGAGGGATGCTCAACCTATTTTGCATCCTGACCGTTAAGTTTGGTGCCTTGATGGTAAGTGCTGTGCAAATACTCAGAAAATTTTAAAACAGGCATGATTATATTTCTATTCTCTTTCCTTCTTTCTGTCTCTCTCTGCTATTATTAATAATACTGTACTAGGTATCTTTTTCAGCATTTAAGTAGCTTATTCTATGTCATATGAAAAATAATCATTAATTCAGTTTTTAAAAAGTAGTAGTTTTGACACAGTTAGTACCTTTTTGGTTAATTGAAAAGTGTGCTATTGGCTCGGCACCTATAGCACAGTGGTTATGGCACCAGCCACGTACACTGAAGTTGGTGGGTTTGAATCCAGCCCGGGCCAGCTAAACAACAATGACAACTGCAGCAGAAAATAGCCTGGTGTTGTGGCGGCCACCTATAGTCCCAACTACTTGGGAGGCTGAGGCAAGAGGATTGCTTGAGCCCAGGAGTTGGAGGTTGCTGTGATCTGGGACGCCATGGCACTCTACTGAGGATAGAGTGAAACTCTGTCTCAAAAAGAAAAAAAAAGAAAAAGGAAAGTGTGTTATTAAGTATTTAATGTTTATAAGGCACTATTATATTATATTATTTCTGTGAGACCATTTCACATCTTTTTCCTTGTAATGATAATATTTAAGATTCTCTGAAAATATGGAAAAGATGCTGTATATGTAAATCCAAAAGTCATTTAAATCACTGGATGCCCATTTTTCAGTGCCGCATTAAACCGATGCCTTGACAACATGTGGCTTGGGTAAGATGTGTTTCTTGTGGATTCTTGTCACCAAGCCCAATGGCTGAAAATGGCCTGGAAAATAATGTCCTCTTCCTCTGAAAAAGTCCTTCTGCGGAGAGGAGAGCTGTTGAATAGAGGTTTGTAGACTTTCAGATAATCTCAGTTTTGTCAATGGCCAAAGGTCATTGTGGACAGATCTTCCTGATGAGGTAGGTGGTGTGGGATGGGTGGGGAGGAGTCAGGGATATCAGGAAAGAGAGAACCCCAGGCAGTCTGCTAGGGAATTCTGGCTTTCAGATAAGAAACAACTTTACAAGAATGGCTTGCAATGGGGAAAGCTTTGGTATTTTCTACCAGAACAGCTCTTGCGTCTTGAAATGCATTTCCACAGGAGGCTTACTTACAATTTTATTCATGGAATAAAATTTCCCGTTGGTTGGAAAGGAGGATAGATCAACAGGAGGAGAGACAAGACATGTACAAAGAGAAAAATGGGGTGAAGGAGAATACCAGTTGAACACACTGTCTATCCCAGGCATCCTAAGTGGTGAAGAGTGACTAGGAACAGCGTGAGGGATATGACTGGAGAGGTAGACCAGATGACCAAGAGCTCTAGCCGCCATGCTGAGGCTATTGGGGCCACCTAGGCAAGTTACATAACCTTTCTTTGCCTCCAATTCCTTATCTTTAACATGGGTGAAATAAAACTCTTACAGAGTAGGTGCCACTGTATGGTTAAAATGAGCTAATGAATGTAGAATGCTGAAAATGGGGACTGGCACATAGTAAGCACCCACATAGTAGCTGCTGTTATTAATAAAGAGGAAACATTTCACCAATTTTCACCTGTTTTGGAGGTGAACAAGGTTGGGACTTGGAGAATTTTTATCTTTTCTTTTCCCAATTCAAAGATTAACAGTGTTGGCTCAAGCACTAAGAAGTGCATCTTTTAGAACTGGAAGGCTGCAGCTTTGGGTCTGATTGAAGGCAGGAGGGCCTGCCTCACTTTTTTTTTTTTTTGCAGTTTTGGGCGGGGGCTGGGTTTGAACCTGCCACTTCTGGTATATGGGGCCGGCACCCTACTCCTTTGAGCCACAGGTGCCGCCTAGGCCTGCCTCACTTTTCTATTCGTCCTTCACTCGCTGTAGAAATCACGTGATAGACTTAATCCTGGGTGAGAAATGTCTTATGCAGGATGTTGAGAGTCATGATTACAAAGAGTTCTAGATTCTTAAATAACGGGAGCTGTTGGATTAAGAAGGGATTACATAACCTGGGAGGTGGGAGCTTTAGCCTTTAGCGTTAAACTTCTTTGTTTAGCACTTTCGAATTTAGAATCCACTTTCTGATATTCTCTTGAGTTATTCTCCCAGTTTGTTATTCTTCCCCAGTTGTTCCCGTTTTATGGATGGCAATCTGAGAGAGGTGAAATCAGGCCTCCCTCCCATATCATGTTCTTGGCAAGCCTGGGAAGGGATTGGGCTGTGATGTAATAACGAGGGAATTCTAGAAGGGGAGGCTCCCTTTTCTCTTCCCACTGCTGCTTCTAGGGAGGATTCTGGGGCGAGGCACTCCCACGAGCTGCACCTTCCCCTTGGTACTTGTGCTGAGCTCTGAGGGGAAGCGGGGAGTGGGAGGAGGAGGAAGAGTGTAGGGAAAGATGGGGAATGGAGTGGAGGAGGGAGGAGTGGAACAGCCACCTTGGAGAGAAGGAAGCCACATAATCAGTTGTTCCCACCCCACCCCTGGGGGGTCCTCTCTTCCTTGTCCTTGAACCCAGGTAGAGGTGCAGCTGTCTTTACCAACTCAGTTCCAGGGAAGTCACTTAATCTCTAAGAGCCTTGGTTTCCTCATCTATGAAATCAGGACGGTTTTACTTTGTGGCCTTCCTTGAGAATTAAGTGAGTAACAAATGTCTGGAAAACAGTAAGTGCTCAGAGTTTTCCTCTTCCTTATTAGAACATTGACTTTGAATTTAAGGAATGAGGTAAAGGATCAGTGATTTTGTTATCTTTTCGTCATAGCTGAAGTTTTCTTTCCAGATTAATTTTTAGCTTGAAGTTTGGGAATATAAACTGAATAAACTAAATGACCCTAAAATGTATTACTTTTTAAAATGCGTTCTCCCTATTGGTCTTTTCCTGAGTATAAAGTTGTACATGCTTATTATAAAATAGAACAGCCAAACGAAACAGAAATATGTGCTGTAGGAAATTTCCCGTAGTTTTCCCTTTTAGATTTTTCTTAATCATTTGTTAACCTGTATATATCTAATTGTATAATAGACACACATGCATGTACACTTATACGGATGTGTATACTGTTTCATTTTAAGAGAAGTGGAATCATATTATATTTACCGTTGGACAACTTGCTTTCGTTTTTAAACAAAATACCCTCCATGACTTTCTGCATGGGTATGTTAAAAAGTAATGAGCAAAAGCTGATCTTTACTGGTTACACTATGTGACTGTATAGATATTGCATACTTTGTCTTTTTGGGGGGAACAGTAAGCTTGTTTTTGTTTTTTTCTACCCAGGACTCTAGTGAACATCCTTGTACATATCTTTGTGCTTAAGAACTTAGAAAGCACATATCTGTAGGATATCTGTAGGATAAATATCTAGGCATGGAATTGCTGGCCCGTTTTGCTAAATCCTGCCATATTGCCTTTCATGGAGACTGTACCCATTTGTACTTTTGTGAACAATAACTACCTGAATACTTGTTTATTTTTTCCTCACTTCCCTCTCTCTGATCTCTCTGTCTGCAATATAAACCCCTTGAAGGCAGGGACCTTGTCATCTTGCTCACTGCTGGTTCCCACCCAGTGTCTGGCGTACGTGACTTCTTTGAGTGAATGAAGAGTGCTTCTTTACCTTTGTCAACTTTTTAATGTTTGATAATTTGTGGGGAAAGCATAGAGTGTTCTTGTTTTAATTTTCTTTTTTTTTTTTTTACCACTCATTTACATATTTTTATTTGGAAATGTTTCTATCAGTACAGTGAAACTAAACATTAGACATGGGACGTCACCCGTTTAGATAGCATCAATTTATAAAAGAGAGACAAGGAAATTATTTACGTGATGCAGGATTTCAGAACCTCAGCGGAATGGGCAGCTTCATGTCAATGCCATTTCAGCAGTGATTTATTTCAGTCTACATACTTTCCAAGAATGTCACTATCTCTAAATAAGAAATACTTTATATACTCGAGTATAAGCCGAGTTTTTTCGGCACAAAATTTGTGCCAAAAAACATGAATTCGGCTTATACTCGGGTCAGACAGGTTATTTGATTCGGTGCGCGCGCACCTAATCAAATGCACCTAGTCTCGAGTCCTCTTCTGCCGTCTGCTTGAGGGGGCGGTGCTTCAGCTCAGTCCACAAGTCGCGGCTGAGCTGAAGAGGTAGGCGGCTGAACTGAACTGTATTCCACTAACCCACAATATTTAATGGCACATTTAATTAAGTGAAAACCCCATTTAAGGCAGTAAAGTCTTATAAATAAAAGTTTATAAATCCTGAATCCTT
>CAUYPK010148623.1:0-36997 GCA_963574355.1 Loris lydekkerianus | reverse complement strand
CAGCCTTAAAGAAAGATGGAGACTTTACCTCTTTCATGTTTACATGGATGGAGCTGGAACATATTCTTCTTAGTAAAGTATCCCAAGAATGGAAGAAAAAGTATCCAATGTACTCACCCCTACTATGAAACTAATTTAGGGTGTCCACATGAATGCTGTAACCCATCTGCAACCTAGGAATAGGGGTAGGGGGGAAAGGGAGGGGAGGGAGGGGGGGTGGAAGGAGGGGGATTGGTGAGAATATACTTGTGGTGCATCTTACAATGGTATATGTGAAACTTAGTAAATGTAGAATATAAATGTCTCAACACAATGACTGTGAAATTGCCAGGAAGGCTATGTTAACCAGTGTGATATAAACATGTCAACAGGTCTGTGAAACTAATGTATGATGCCCCATGATCATACCATTGTACATAACTATGATTTAATAAAAAAAAAAAAAGAAAGAAAATAAAACAAGATTGTTTTCATAACTGAAAGTGGCTTTAAAATGATGGAATTGGATGGAGTTCTGTTATAGAAATCTACCCACTTGGAAAGAGATTCAAGTTAACACCACAAGGAACAGCCACTAACAATAAATAAAATTGTATCACCCCTTTACCTCTCCGATTGAGATTGCCCCTGAACTGGCAAGCGTGGCGCACATCCTAATAGGAAACCATCCTAAAAATCAGACGACCATAGTCTGTTTCCATAACCATTTCTCCATGGACAAAAGGTGTAATGGGAAGAGTCCACTCAAACCAAGACAAGCCCAACTGGCTAATTGAAAGTCTTGGAAATGCAAAGGAGTCAAGTCAACTCAACATTGGTAAACTTTATATGATTTCATTGTGTTTCCTCCACACTCTGCTTTGGTGCTGTGAAACCCACCTCAGTACAGAGGGGGCCCTACGTCTTTGTCAGAGGTTGAGTCTGAAGAACCTCAGCATCCATCATTGAGTTGACCTTCAGTCTCCCGGGTTTTAGGTAAATGGCTTGGGGCCTGGGACCCACACCCCTAATCAGTTGGACATCATTGCTCCTGTGAACTCAAAGATCAAAATTTTATGTCCCTGAACAGGATCTTGTCTTACTTTAAACTTTAATGACTGCTTAATACATTCTCTAAATAATTAAAGAGGATTGTGTTTTGTTATATTTTTATTTTTCACGCATAGTTAAAAATCTTTTCCATTTTGTTCTTAACTCAACAACTTGGGAAACATAGAAAGAAGAAGAAGCAGAGCCTGTATGATTTGATATCCTGAAGTTCCACCTACAGTGAAAAACCTGGGAAGAGAAGAGAGAAATCACTGGTGACAACACATTTTATCTGGCAGTCCAGTGGTGTTTATCAGCATAATAAAATGTGCCAATACCTACCAGCCCTCCAAAATATGCACTGATAATAAACAGTCGTACAGGTGATACAGCCAACGAGATAGGAATTTATAGCTCCTGGGGGAAGATGAGGATGGGACATCTCACGGACGGCATAACTGGGGACTTTCCTCCTTCAATAAGCATCAGATGAAGATAGCATTGACCTTTTTTATAGTTATAAAATAACATTCTATTTAATATGATCAAGTAGCAGAATCAAATTTCCTGTCTAGTACCTTCAGCCCGTATACCACACCTGCTTGGTAGGGAGGTTACTGTTAAGTATTGACACACTAAGCCTTGACCTGATGAAGACCAACCAGAGAAAACCCTTTCTTCGGTTCCTTAAAGTCTTTCTCAAAAAGAAACAATAAAAATTAAAAAGCTATGGTGCATATTTTTATCTATAATAAAAAATAAAATAAAATAAAATAAAATAAAATAAAATAAAATAAAATAAAAAATTAAAAAAAATTAAAAAGCAGAAAACAAACAAAAAATCTGTGCAATACCTGGATTCTCTGCATTTCCCTCCACTAAATGTCTGCCCTTATCTGATGAAACCACATTTTAAAGGTTGCCTGTCATCTACAGGGCACAAGACCTACGTCCCACTTTTCTTTTACATTTTGGATGGCAAGATGGGGTCCCATGTAATGTTCAATAGACGACCTCCCCACACCTGGCTTCGACATAAGCATTTAACTTTGATGTTGTTTCTTTTACGGTCTCCATCAAAACCTAATAGCAAATACCAGTGTGCCATCCTCCTTCCTTTGTAATCATCTTTAAACCCAGTTTTGATCTTCTGTACAGCAATGAGTTCTCCTTCCTAATCACATACGCAGCATGATCATTTCACATTTTGTATTTTGTTTTCTTGTTACGAGTGAGTTAACTTGGCACATGTAGGCACTGAACTTCAACTTGCTACATTTTCAGTTGGTTTTGCTCATAACTGTCATTTTGGAATTCACCTCACCCTGGAACATGGTGCAAAGCATTAAACAGACTGATATATTTGTTAATCCAACCAGGATTTTTGTACTTCAGTAATTTCAACATCCAAATTTAATATTATTGGTAAAGAGACAATATTATTCCAAAAGCACAGCCAGTCATGATAAAACTAACTGCTTGCTAACACGAATGTATTCCTTGCCCTACTTGACTCCTCCCAGCAGTAAAACAGTGCTCCTATGACAGGACGTGGCAGCAAACCAGAACATTAACTACTTCTAGTGAGCCCCGGGTATGTGTCCAGTGGTCTGTGAGGCTAGATGCAGTTCTCTCCTTTAATTCAGTAAACTTCGGAGATTAACAATAATTTCTTGCTCACATAAATTGTGCAAGGACAGTCTGTCTGTCACAGAGATGGTACATGCTCTTCAGACATGGGGCTTCTAATTGGGCATGTGAGCACACATTAGGTGACTGTCCCTACCTCACAAGGAGGCTACAACTGTGCTGTAAAGACCAAGACTCAAAATGTTTGTGGAAGGAGGTGCCTGGCAAGGGGTTAGACACAGCTGTCTAGAAGGGAGGTAGGAGCATCACCCTAGCTACCCATCCTGGAAAGGACACCAGGAACAGTTTTCGCAGACATGAAGGATCTCAGTGGCACTGAGCTCACCACTCAGAGTGACATGACAGGCTCCCCAGCATGAACAACGGTTACCTCCTCCCCCCAAAATGAGCCTCATGTCCTATAAAAAAGGTATAAATTCAAGCACCGTGTTTGGAAAGTTTGGAAACAAAACAAATGTCTGGTCCACACCCTGGGTCCCCAGGCAGGGTCAGTAAGTGGCTCCCTGGTCACAGCGGGGTTCACCATGTCTCCTTTGCTGGTGGCCTTGGGCCCAGCATCAGGCTGTGTGCACAGCACTTCACTCAGCACTGAGCGGGGGGCATTGTCCCTCTCCTGAGAACCTTGTCTTCGCAGGGCTACAGCTGAGAGGATCCTTGCGGCTGGGACCAGGATGAGGTGTCCTGGGGTACAGTGTAGTGGGAAGAACTTGGGACCTGTCCTGTCAGGTGTTGACAACAGGGTCACCACCTTTGGACTGCCCAGTTCCCTGGGGATTTCAAATATGATGAATCTTTCTCCTAATGTAGCATGTGGAGTCCTTGGGATATCGACTGGAATAAGAACAGGTGATCACATTTGTACCTCAGGTGTGTACACGTGTTTACAAAGGCTTCCTTTATTTCCACAAAACTGCAGAAATGGCCCACGGATATAAGGAAAGGGAACTGGTGGGCACAGCCAGGGGCCGAGTCAATCTGTGAGGGTCACTTTACAGGAACAGACACTACAGTGGTCAGCGTGTCATGACACAGAACTGGAAAGAGCCCGGAAGTCCACACATTCCATCCTTGGGTGATGAAGTTTTCACGAGAGGTGACAGGAATTACCCAAGGTCGAGTGAACCCAAGGGACAGGGATTAGGGTATTTTTGGTTCTCTACTCCATCATGGAGACCACCTCTTTCTAACCATTAATGAATGAAATGTAAGTATTAATGATTTCTAACTCTTCTTCCAATAATTGAAAATTCGAATAGCCCAATTGTATTTAAGCTTCAGAAAAGACATGCACTTAATTCAATAAACACAAAGGTCTCTAGGAGGACCCTGGAGGAAGTGATGGGCCGTCAGGACTTTCTGCAGGTGGTAACCATTTGAACCGCAGAGAAGCACAGTGGAGGAAATCTGCCTCTTATTTTACCCCGAAGAACTTCACGTCACATGGGGACGGTGGGAGAGAGTCACACTGTGACAAAGGCAGTGTGGAGGTTGCACTCTAGGAAGGCTTCCAACACTCAACCAGCACAGAATTCCACGTGGGCAAAGAAGCCCACGGTCTGAGCAGGCTCTGTGCCGTCCTCCTATCGGAGGGCTGGGTCCCCGGTGAGAGGCCAGCACTGCTGTCCAGGAGAATGGTCTCGCACTCACCAAGCCTGCCTCTACCTGCATTCACTTACAAAGGGAAATAGACTCCTGTTTTCAAATTCTCACTGTTTATCCCATAATATTAAGTTTAAAAATCAACAACTAAAGGTATGGAAAAGACAATTTTTAATTTAAAAATTAAGGCTATTCCTAGGGCTATATAGGAAGGTGCCAGTTTAAAAAAAAAAAAAAAAAGATTAGGAAATAATAACTTAAGCTGTACACCTTATCACTACAGGTAAAAATATCTTATGAATAATATAATCATTGTCTCTGGTTATTGAGGATGAAAAAGATAAGTGTGCCCAGCACGATGTGACAGAAGGACATTAGAACGCCCCGCCGACTGCATGCAGACCCCGAGAGCCGCTGGTCTCCACGTGGAGGATTACTCCACACCGGGGCCCCCAGGCCAGTTTAAATTATTAAGTTTATCTCACTGACCAGAGGGGCCAAGACATCTTCGCATTTACTTTTTATCTTTCAGGCCTGTTAGCACGAGCTTAGCAGACAGGGATCAGAATGACAGCAAAAGAAAAAAATTAAGAAAAAGGAAAAGAAAGCCTGGAGATCTGAACTTCCGGCTTGGCTATTGGGAGGCTGAGCTGTGAGTTGGGAGGGGACTGACACAGACGATTTCAAAAAAACTGTGCTGCTGAATGGCTTCACTCGTCCTTTGTTTTCATTCTGACATTGACACAGCAGTGGTACCTGGGGGGCTCACGGGCTATCCACGTGTGAGGAGAAGGGAGACACATTTTCCCTCATGAGGTGTCCCTTCAAACCTGTGTTTCCTTGGGAATCCCCCACTTCCCTTGTGGAGGTCAGCATCGTAGCCCCATTCCATGGTGAGACGGACTGTTTCTGTGCAATGGTCCTTTGTCCCTAGACTGGCTGGTTCTGAACAGGAGTCCTGTGTGCCCAGTCCCTGTGCTGCCGGACAGCACGTCCTTGGGAGGGTGGTGTATTCTGTTCTGAGAGGCCCCACTGGACGTTACTCCAGAGAACATCCCAGCTGAGGCCCCGTGGTGGCTGTGCTGTGTCATGAGGATTGTGAATAGGACAGACCTATGTCCTTGTATATTCAAAAAGCTTAAAACATAGTGCAATTAAATTCTTCCACTGTAAACAGACATGTTCTCCATGCACAGCTTCTGACTGAAACTTGCCCCTTTTTCTCTGGGCATGAGAGGGCAATGGAAAGGACACTTTTTGGGGTGCTGGCCCAGCTCTCATCAAGAAAATGTCCCCCAGTAACCACACCCTCCTGGCACCATTCAGGGCAGCAGCCATGCCCTCCTGGCCCTGGTCAGGGTGTTACGTCTTAGAGAATCTGGGGCTTTGCTCTCTGTCTCTTGCGCACAGGGCAGTGCTATCTGGCTCAGAGACAGTGTGTGGCCTCACGTTGCCCCTCACTTTCCCTCACATGTGTCCTCAGTGGCTACTGCTATGCTCTGGGCCTACAGGGCACATATGGTGTCCGTCAGCTCCTGCGTCCTCAAGGCAGCCCCGTGAGCAAGTGTCCACTGGTGCCAGCTCATCTCACAGACAAGGAATCTGAGACTGGGCAGTCCCCGCAGGTCAGGAGACCCAACCAAACCCACATCTGGTCTCAGATAGTCAGGAGATGCACCACATCTGCTGCTTCTCCCCCGTCACTATACCTGGACAGACGGCCACCACCCTACAGGGAACTCCAGCCCAGCAGACAACTCAGAGGACACTTCTGGAGCAGCACACACAGATGTCTATGTCTGACCAACCAGGTGGCCTAAAACAGAACCAGGAGTCATGGTGGCCCCTTAGAACCCCAGGGAAGGTTAGAAAGAAAATAATTCAGAAACATTACTAACTATGCGACATTCGGGACAGTATGGGGAAGCGCCAGGCGAATGCCTGTTTAGATCCCCTCAAATGAGCAAACTTTCTTAAAGATTTTGAGAACCCTGAGACTCTCCCAGTAAAATCCTCCACTCTTGTGGCTGTAAACACCATCTTTATATCAGTTCTGCCAAACTTTCTTCTTCAATCGGAACCTCTCAGATCTCCAGATGGACACTGGGCATTCCTCCTCAGATGCCTCACAGTGACCTACACCTGACTCAACGGGTGCAAATCCCATGAACTCCCAGCTGGAGCTGCTCCAGTTCTCTCATCCCAACATGCGGTGGGACTACCAGGGCACAGAAGCCTGCTGCTCACCTGTATACATTGCCCACCCACAGATGGTTATGGAGGACCTGCCATGAACAGGTGCAGAGCTGCACTGGAGCATGTCAGAGGCAGGCCCCTCACCTCACTGAGCCTGCACTCTAGACAAGGAAGGGAATGAGAAAAAAAATATGCTGTAATAGATCTGGTGGTGTGAGGGAGTACAGGTCTAGAAATGATGGTCAAGTAAGTCATATTTGGAAAGGAAGAAAGGGCACGGGAACAGGACCATCTGGGGCAGGCTGTTCAGGCAGAGGGAGGAAAAGGCCCAGAGGCAGGACTGTGTCATCCTCATCCCAGAGCTGAGCAGGGGAGAGTCACAGGGCTGAGATCAGAGAGGCGGTGGGAATCCTGACATTAGGCCCCAGTCCTAATAAGGATTTGGGTTTCTCATGTGAGCAGGGTGGCAAGCAGCCGGGTGGTTGCTATGAGCCAACTTCTGTGTTTAGAGGACGCCCTGAGCTGCTGCAGGGCCAGGGTAATACGCAGGGAACTGATAGGAGCCAACCCAGCAGTCCAGGTGGAGTAGGGCCCCAGGACAGGAGCAGCAGTGATGAGGAGCAGTTTGGTTTCGATTCTTTCAGTTCTTTCAACATATGTATAATTTAACACTTACCATCTTTGTCTGATAAGCCCAACATCTGGGCCCTCTCAGGAACACTTTCTTTTGGCTGTTTTTCCCCCCTTGTGTATGAGTCACATTTTCTGTTTCTTCCTATATCATATAATGTTTTGTTGAAAACTGAAGACTTGGGTGGCACCTGTAGCTCAAGGAGTAGGGCACCGGCCCCACATACCAGAGGTGGTGGGTTCAGACCCAGCCCTGGCCAAAAACTGCAAAAAAGAAAGAAGGAAGGAAGGAAGGAAGGAAGGAAGGAAGGAAGGAAGGAAGGAAGGAAGGAAGGAAGGAAGGAAAACTGAAGACTTTAGATAATAGAATGAGGTGACTCTGGAAATCTGATCATGTCCCCTTCCTCCAGGACATGTGGTTGTGGCTGGTCTGTGTTTTGTTTTGTTTAATTCCATAAAGTTTGAACTTCCTGTCCTGTGTCACTGCTGAACCCTCTGCTTGGTCGTGTCAGCTATCAGTTATCAGCTGGTCAGAGATTCTGGAAATGCATCAGTCAGCACGTCTTGCAGACACCCTCAGCCTCTGTGTGTTAGGACACACCCGTCCTCCTCACCTTCACCGCCTGCTTGAGCCAGGTCTCCAGGTCACCTGGAGGAGAGTCCCTGGGAGCCTCTTTGGGTCTTTCCCACACGTGAACTCAGCCTTCAATCCTGCAGGAATTTTCCAGAACCTCTCAAAGCCCTCTGTGGGCCTCTTCTTCCCCAGGTACCTGTTTTTAATTTTTCGGTCAGGCTTTTGTTTGCCCCACTGGTATTGCAGCCTTAGGCAGGTGTGATGTTTGGAAGAAAAATGCAGCCAATTATTGTTAACAAATACCCTGGAGATAGAATTTTTCCTGTGAAGCTCAGTGTCAGGGCAAATAATAACAATGTCCTGAGAATGGGGCTTTTACCGGGGCTCCAAGGCAGGTTGGCGCATAACAGTTTCTTGGGGACAAACCTCGAGGAGCCCCATTACACTCTGCCTTGTCCACCAAGGCAGAAACTGGCCCACCAAAGAGAAGGTGGCCAGCATGAGAACACTGCCAACAGTGGGGTCAAGAGCAAGTGTGAGAACCCAGCAGCGGCTTTGCCAGCAGGACCCTGTGAGGCACCGTGGAGAGAGCAGCTTCAGTGGAGCAGGACACAATGTGGGCTGCTTTTCTAGTTGTCCTGTGCTGGGGAGCAGGGGATGGGGTCACAGCAGTGTGATCCTGATGTGTGATGCAGCAGCCACAGGTCCTGGGTTGTTTCTGCCAATGCAGTTCGGATGCTTTTACTGAGGAAGCTTCACAGAACTCTGCAGGATTGCCTGTCACTTATGGCCAGGTCAGAAAGCATTTCCCACACACCAAAGCAGAGCTCAACCTGTTCACCCCACTATCTTGACAGCAGGTGCTTTAACCACCTCAGGTCTTCAACTAGAAGGAGGGATTGGCCAATGGGAGCAGTAAATAAAGCAGGCAGGACTCCGGGGGTGGACGGGAAGGAGCCACAGCCCATCCCTAGAGTGATCTTCAGGCGACCTGTGAGATCAGAGACCTGGAAGAATCCAAAAATAGTAATACATACAAAATAACAAGGGCTTTTAGGAAAAGTACTGCGATGCCATGGCAAGTGCCCAGAGCCAGGCGGCAGCTTCCAACAATTCCGTCAAATCTTCTGTAAAGGGTTTTGGGGTTTGGGGCAAGTTTTGTTTTTATGCATTTTTTTTATTTACTTGTTCATTTATTTTAGCTGGATTCACTTGCTTCCTGAAAAGGAACTGAAATTCCCATCAGATCTCATGACTCCTTTAGAGAGGCATGCATTTGTGATAATGTTCATAAATAATCACACAAAGATCATCCACACTGGAGACGTACACAGTCCCTCTGCCAAATACTAAGGTCCTCCTACAACACCCTGAAGTTTCAGCATGTCCTCCATAAGGATTGGGCCCCGTGATTATGTCAAACTCTGGCTCCTAAATTATGCAAATGGAAAATGGTCTCCCCTCGGGAAACTGTCTCAGGTATGTTTTTTTCCCTGTCTGGATATGCTACACGTGATGATACCTCACGGTTCCTGCTCCGTTATCAATCATCCTGAAAGCAAATTCCTAGGCCTTTTGCGATTTAGCCTCCCCAAAATATATTTGACATAATGAACTTTAAAAAATACATGTGCCCATCTATAGTCCTAGCCACTTGTGAAGCTGAGGTAGAAAGATTGCTCGATCCCAGGAATTTGAGGGCTCTGAGCTATGATGCCACAGTACTCTCCCCAGAGCAAGAGAGTGAGACTCTGTCTCAAATAATAGTAATAAATAATAATATAACTTTTAAATCTCAGATATCCTTAGGAATGTTCATTTTTTTCATCTCTGAGAATGGAGCGTCTCTTGCCACGCTGCCGGAGTTGGAGGGCGCCTCCCCCCCCTCGTCCGTGGGCAGACGGAAGCGAAGCCGGGGACAGTGATTTGGCAGCCCAGGGCCCCGCTCCCCAACCATCCCTCATTTCCTGCCCAAACTCAGCAGTTCAGCAGCTCAGCAGTTAGCCAGGCAGGCCTTACCCTGGAGTTTAAAATTCCCCTCCTGCAATATATATAGTTAGTCTTAATAAATAAATGACTTGGACCATGCATTATATATCACTCAAATCCACCAGGACACAAATTATGTATAATACATCGGCTGTGTAATTTATTTATTAAGCAAAACGTGAATTTTCCATGCTTGTGTTTGGAGGCACAGTTTGTCACACACGGCTAAATGATGTATTCTTATTAGTCCCACTCAATTACCAAGTCATCCCTCTGTGTGCGCTGTATTTGTTAATGATAGCGCCACAGCGCTGCGTCTACAATACCTGTGATTTTAGTGATTCATAACCGCTCACTAAAACTGTGAAAATGATAAATTGACTGCTGTTGATTAAATGCCGCCAACAGTATGCTTCACATGTGTTTGTCGCAGTTAGGAGTTAAAGAAACAGCATTGCTCCAAATCATTTAAATATCTAATTAAGCCAAGCCCTCACTAGATATGAAGAACTCATCAGAATATAAGAAGGAAAAAACAGAAGACCACCCAGTGGAAGGAGAGAGAGGAAACGCCATCTGTAGACCCTCGCCGACACAGCCTCAGTGATTGTAAAGAAATTGTCATAATAACAACCCGGAAGGGGCAACACCCCAATTTAGAAGGGCAGGGACGTTGCTCTGGTCTGCTCCCCAGCGCAGCGCCTGAGCTTTTTGATGACCTTCGCACATCTTGGGATCAGACTTGGATGACAGCGAGTTTCAATCACGTGTAAGGAAGATGAGGCCTTTGGAACGGGAGCAGATTCCTAAGGCTTGGGAAGAGAGAGGGTAGAGGGAAGAAAAGGGGAAGGGACGTTTCCCAGCAGTTTCAAAGAGCATCCCTTTGGCTTGTGCTGCAGGGAAAGGGATTTTTAATGTTTCCACATGACAAACGGCAGCAGAAAGGAAAATACCATTTCAAACAAAGATTAATTATCTTTATGGCTTTAGCTAATTTTTTTTCTTCCCTTATGTGAATCCACATAGAGGCCTGGTTGCTAATATTCAAAGCAAGGTGAAATAAGACTGTCTCAGAGAAGGCTCCTGTGCCAGCACCTGCACTCCTAATGCAGGCTGCCAGAGTGAGCGTTCAGGATAATAAAAACAGATCCCTGCTGAAGCCTGGTAATCTTATTAAGACTGACCAGGAGGTGTTTATTTTCTTCTTTTGCAATTTTAAAATCAATTGAGAAATGTAAGCGGAAGGTTGGTGAATTTGGGGGGTATCAATCTTCCTAAATTAGACCACATCTCCAGAACATTTGGAGCAGAGAGTAATAACAGAAAAAAAAAAGGGAGGGGGGCTATTTTGAATTTTAAACTCTGTGCCTTGCTTTTGCTTAAAACATTTTTTTTGTTGTTTTCCTTTTATCAAAATGAAACTTTGGACACTGTCCCCATGGTGGCTTTAAAATTAGTGTAAAATTAATGTGAAGCATTAATTATTAGCAGCACAAATCTATAACGGACCATGAGGAAGAAATCATGTTTTCATATTGGCTTTGCAAAAGCCAATTTCACTCTTAAAACTTAAAACTCAGCAGAGGATGCTATGACAAGATCCTAGGTCCTTTGAATCTAAGACAGTAACAGTCATGGTATAAACTTTTTATAAGCATGGCAGAGGTCATTTTCAAATTCCAGCACAGAATCCAAACCCTAACACAGATGTATCAGTTTAGGACTAAGTTTAGACTTAGTCCTAAAAGTTGGATGATTTCCTTTATATCAAAAATCCCCAGTGTCTCTTTAATAACATTTAAAGAATTTTGTTCTCACATCTGAAAGTAAATCCATAGCGTCCTGACAACTAGCATCTCGAGGTTGGTTGAGCCCGAGTTACTTGGATGCCTGAGTAGCAGTCACCGAGAGTTGGGGGTGGGGAAGGGGGTTTTGTCTGCTTTTTCCTCCCACTGCAGCCACCAAGTATGACTGTGAATTTATTCTCTGAGGAAAGAAACTCACTTGACACGCAAGTTAGTACAATGATGGCAGATACTCTGATTCAGAATTTCCTCCCAAAGGGCCTTTCCTCCCATGTCCCACTCGAGAAGGATGGAAAGACCCAACATCCTCACTTTCCTTCTCTGAATCCCCCAGCTCACCTTTCAGAAAGGAGATACAGGCTGGGAGACCAGTTGGGTTTCCATCCTCACCTCACCCTGGGATTCCAAACTCCCGCCTTTCACGGTCGCACCTGGACCTCAGGTCCGAGCATCACTCAGCCTCCCCTTGGGCAGTGGCTGGGGGCAGCTCCAGCCACCAGCACCCCAGTGCATCTGTGGGCTGGGAGGAAAGAAGCTATGGTGTGTGGAAGTCAGGAAGGGGGTGGAAGAACATTTTCTAGAAACTTCTTCCTCACCAGGGATGTCACAGACCGGTCTCCTTATCCAGTCTTCTGTTTTCTTTACCAAACTTGTAGAAAAACTTTTAAATATAAAATAATTTAAGAAAAAAACAAGCCCAAATTCTATTAAACGAAAGTCCCCAAATCAAAGTGATGACAGATGAGAGTTCCATCACTTCCCAGGAGTGAAGTTGTTAAGAAGAGACAGTCCACACTGTGGAATAGAAAGGGGAAAACTCTTAAACAGTTATTCAGCTGTTAAGAGTAAATCTGTGGGGGGGGAACCTGTGTACCACTAGCTATAGTTGTACAATTAGAAGGTGTCTGTTTTATCAACAGCTATGCAGATAAGCAAATAAAAAAGATATCAAGCCCTAGAATTTGATTTTCTAGTAAAAACAGCAGTAATAATAATAATAACAACAATAATAATACTCACTTCAGGATAGTCATTTTGTTAGCCCTGCACTGCTGTCTTCGGGCATAACTTTTGAGATGAGTTTTCACTGGAGACATCCAGTTTCAGATGCAAGGTCAGGCGCTGGAAGGGTTTATATTTCCACAGGGAGTTCCTTGGATTGCTTCAGTAAGGCTGGGATCCTTGTAAGATGCACCGTAGGTGGGGTCCCACCAATCACCCTCCCTCCACCCATCCCCGCCTCACCTCATCATTTTTTCTATCTCAGTGTTTTGCTATGTTTTTCTTTTGCCTTTTAACAATAAGATGGTGATACTGTGTCTAGGAAGTGGAAATAGGTCTACAGGAATTTATGGATTAAGCTGCCCTCTCAGCTCTCCCCAGGATCAGCCTGATCATTCAAAATTGCACTATCTCCCATAGTTTTCTGTCTCCCCTATTTATGAACATTTTATAATGTGGCAAGCTCATGGGAGGCTCTGTGCTGTCTCCAGCACCTCACAGGCGTGGCGGGAGCAGACTCCCGAGTTTTGCCCCACACCACAGTGCTGCCGGGTCACGTGTGGTGTCCGCTCTGAAGCTCCTCCCCTCAGTCCAGGTGAGGCACAACGCCTGGAGGGAGATCTCCTAAGACCCACAGACTGACAAAGGGCCCCCTGGTCAAAATGCGTTTTTTGTTGGGTTTTTTTTTTTTTTTTTACACAGTTGGAAATAAGTAATTATTTGTGGTTAGTCTTCAAACATCTATTTGAAAGAGCAGATATCTCTGGGAATATTAATGCCCTGGTGGCCATTATACCTTAGAGAGATTTAGTTTAAAACAACATTTTCTCGCTAATAACCAGCTAGGATCTCTGTACTTGGAGAAAGAGAAAATGTTCATAAATAGGGGAGACAGAAAACTATGGGAGATAGTGCAATTTTGAATGATCAGGCTGATCCTGGGAAGAGCTGAGAGGGCAGCTTAATCCATAAATTCCTGTAGACCTATTTCCACTTCCTAGACACAGTATCACCATCTTATAATTGTTAAAAGGCAAAAGAAAAACATAGCAAAACACTGAGATAGAAAAAATGATGAGGTGAGGGGGGGATGGGTGGAGGGAGGGTGATTGGTGGGACCCCACCTATGGTGCATCTTACAAGGGTACATGTGAAACTTACTAATTGTAGAATATAAATGTCTTAACACAATAACTAAGAAAATGCCATGAAGGCTATGTTAACCAGTGTGATGAAAATATTTCAAATTGTATATAAAACCAGTACATTGTACGCCATGACTGCATTAATGTGCACAGCTATGATTTAATAAAAAAGAGAGAGAAAGAAATGATTAGCCCATTACAATAGGAAGCAGACCTAACGCCAGATCCCAGATCTTCTGAATTGAAGACCACTTCTTTTTTTTTTTTTACCAAAAGGTAGAGAACCTACCACCATATAATCGTGTATGTGATGGGTGATTTGCAATTGGTGACCATGTCATACCTCCAGTCTCCTTTCCAACATTATATTAGTAGTAATGTGCATGACGTCTAATGGTTCACATTTGTAAAAATGATAAACAAACTCAATTTGTTTATCAAATGAAAAACAAACTCAAAGACCAAGCCATGTAAACACAGGGAAGGGCTTTCTTGACATCACGTGAGGCAGGTGGAGAAAGGGGCGGAGCATCCTGAGAAGGTCACCACTTCTTCTCTGTATCACTGGATAAGACGGGTCAGCATTACGCACCATATGTGTAGAAATAAAAGAAAGATCGCAAAGACTAAAATAAGTGGATCCAAGCCTCAGAACCCTTGGAGGAAGAGCAGCAAGTATAGCCAGTACATGTTTCACTTCCTGGTGAGTTAATCTTTGAAGATATGGTGTTTCGTGGCCCTCGGAGGTAAACTACAGTGATGGTAAAACTATTTTCCAGATGAAGCAATACTGACTAGGATACAGGGTGTGGTCAATGGAACTTAGAGTTACAAAGCTACTGGGTGAGAAATCTGAGTTCTATGATCACTGCCAATAAACCCTGCACATTTTCTTCTCGTGAGGATTTATCACACACACACACTGCACACAGCCAGCTGAGGGAGGAATAATGGACATAAATTAGGATAAAGAGAATATGAGAATTTTTAAAATTCACAGGACGAGGAAAAAGAAGGAAGGGAAGAAGGAGAAAAAGGGAAAGAGAAATACAGAAAAGCATTTTCAAAGGTTGTTCTTGCAGCCCCGGGGGGTTTGCAGAAGGGGCAGACCCCAAGAAGGGGTGATGGGGCCAGGAGACAGCTTGGGTTTGTGACACACCAGGCAGGGCACCCCGAAAAATGCTCTGAGATGCTGGGAAAGCCTTTGGCAGAGCGGTGCTCAGGAACAACTGCATGTCCGTGCTTTGCTTCCAGGCCCAGCGACATCTGTCCAGGATGGACGTAAAACTGCTGGTGGTGACACGAGTGGAAGGGCATTTTTAACAGGTGTGTGGAGCTGGAGGTGCCTGCAAACATTTCAGCCTGCAAGTCTTTTAGTCTTAGCATGAAAGGGGGGCCCAGTCCCTGGTCTCTGGACCCCAAGGGAAGGTGCCCAATGGGCTCATGTTATCAAGTGGCATCAAAGCATGCGAGGGAGGGAGGCTCGGAGGAGAAGGGAGGATTAAGTCCCATTTAGCAGATCAAAGGGCAGGAAGTAAGGATCCTGAAAAAAGGGGATGATTGTAGAGCAGAAAGGTGATAATGGTGTGCAGCTGGCAAGGAAAACGCAAATAGTCATGCGGAAAGGGAATGGTCAGGGCGACGTTTACCAGGAGCGGGAGAGGAGCCAGTGAGCTACTAAAGAGTTGGGTATTGGTGAGAGGGAGGCACGGGACAGATGGGGCCTCCTATGAGGGACCAGGACTCTGGGGGGATCCTACAGGAGCCAAGGAAGAACTGAGAGTTAAAAAGCAGCCCAGAAACCTCTAATAAGTTGGCAGAGCCTGTGATGGGACTGGTGAGAGAAGCAGAGATTCCAGTCGCTAAACACACTGCCTTTCTGTGGGGTTGACTCCCACGTGCTCTGAAGGGTCAGGTTCACTCCCATTCAGATTATAGTCTGCTCCTTACAATGTCATTTCTGCACAGATGAGGCCAGGATGGAAAAGTTCTCTCCTGGAGCCCTGGAGCCTCTGCTGTCCGGACGTGCTCTGTCATGGTTCTGCCTCTGTCCACGAAGGAAAAACAAATGACACAAAATCAGTTACAAGAAAAGAGAAACACAGAACAATCTCTGCTCTGGACTCTTGGTCCAGAAGCTCTAGCTCCTGGAAGGTGCTTAACGGCCGGGAGAAATTACGGTGATCAGGCCAGTATGGAACATCAGAGAAGCAGCCAGCTTCCTTGATGGGCGCAGACCAAGTGCCTGATGCAGGCAGGAGCGTCAAGGATGGGACTGGTCCCGACAGCATCCCAGAACACTTGTTTTGTTGGGTGTTCCCGAAGACGAGAAAAATGCCTCACAGGACTCCAAAATTATCCTGGGACTCTGACTTAACACCCTGCAGTGTCGAACTGTCCAGGCAGCAAGAACACAAACCCACCCTATGCGAAACGCCCAGTCAAGTGGAGATCGTCACCGTCAGAGAATAATGCCAAAAGTGTCACCATGCCAGAGAGCTGGGTAAGGGAAGCCTGCAAAGGAGACGCAGAGATTCAGAGAGCTTCGCCTGGTGCATTCCTGTGCTCTTGTATTTTATCATCAGAGTTGCCAGAGAGGGGAGTGACAGTGTCAATGCTGACACCTCCTGAAGTCTGGCTAAGATCTGGTCAGCACAGCAACCCCTCTGCATGCATATCTAATGTAATCCTCAGAACACCCCCACAAACGGAGAAACTGAGGTTTGCAGAAGTCCATAAGAACATGGCCGTGGTCCCTCGGCTGAGCTGTGGTGGAGGTGGGTATCGTCCTGGTCTGACCCCAGTGACCACACGCTTAGCCTCTGTCTCACCGTACTGAAATGGTCTTTCTACTGAAGTGTACAAGAGTTGCCTGTGTACGCTGGCCTTGTCTGGAGTCATACACCTGATATGTCTCTCTCACCAACCCCTGGCTGCAGAGAGCAGACCCAGGGTAAGGCCACGGATGGAGCGAGACCAGCACAAGACAAAGCTGCATGGCTCCCTGTCTGGAGGGAACAGGATCTGAGGGTCCCAGCCAACACCCGGAGGTCTTCTAGGACCTTCTTCGGCAGGGAGCCCGGAACTCTTCATGATCTCAAATCCACCATCAGAGATGGAGCCACAGCCCTGCTTGCAGAGGGGACCGGCAGTGTCGGGACACAAGTGCTCAACTTCTAAGGAAGATCCCAACCTCGTTCTCCATCCTGTCTACTCACTCACAGCGTTGTCCGTGCGCTTTCCTTCTTCTCATTAGTAGCTGTCCCCTTCAACATACGGCCTGGGGTCTGTGGGTGACAGCAGACCTGGAGCCGTCACGGCGACAGTCCCTCATAACAGACACATCTGACCAAGTTGGATCCTGCATTCTTTCGCAGCCCAGCAAGTGGACAGTCCACATCTTGCACAACCACTGGGGGCCACTCAGTGCAGACCCAGGAGACATATTTCAAGACCACCGTTTACTTTTCCTCTAGTTTTTGGTAAAAAGGCTCGATGCAAACCAAGTGCACCAAGCCCAGCAGAGTGTGAGGAAGAGCCCCAGTGTGGATTCATGGGGAGAGGGCGGCGGCCTGCAGAGGGTTCCCTCCAGGCCCCCAGCCCCTGAGACTGGGTGACGGGAAACCTGGCCTGCCCCTTCCCAGGGCGGTCCTGCTCGGACAGGGCTAAGCATCTAGCCTGCCTTATTCTTCCTTTCTCATGCTGGGTTTTGCTTTCTAAGAAGAGACTTAAAGGAAAGAAGAAAGGCAGAAGCCTCAGCAGTGAGGACGAAGCTGTTCCCGCGCCGCGGGCGTCCGGGTGGCCGTCCTCTCGTGTCCTCCGCGTCCTTCCTGGGCCTGGAGTCACGCATCACTCATCTTGTCACATTGAACTCCGGATGCTCCTGCCCTAGAGAATGCTCTGACTCCAGCAATTTTTCTTCATTCTCACTAACAATTTGGTAATGAAATATTGATTTTTAGTTAGATTCATATTGATGCTATTAGGTTTGCATTGATAAATCATGCTGGCCTCCTGTCTGGGAGGCTGGAGAGCACTACACGGAGCCCTGGAGATTACAATCAACTCATTGATGTGTTAATTTGATGGATTTTTTCGTTCTCTTAGAAGGAGTGGGAGGGTAGGGGAAGATTTTTCAGTGCAGCCTTGTAAAGTTTTCACAGTGAAATCGGGGACAGTAATTGCAGGCTTCATGGGGTACATTTGCCTCAAAGAATCCTCCTGGGCTTACTGGGCCAGGACATTAAAAGCAGGGACGAGGTGGGGCTGGAGGGTGGTGGGAGGATTCCGGGGAGGGTGGAAAGGATATGACACACCTTGTAAACACTGCTCCATATCCCACGGGGGAGGGAAATGACTTCAGTTAAGTCCTAATTAAATCATTTAGAGGCTGTTACGGAACAGCATTCCCCATGTCCATAATGGCTCTGCATTTGAAGATCATTCCCCCCCCCCCCCCATAAAATGAAGGTGTGTTGTGGGCCACTACCTGCCCCACTTGCTGGCGACAGTGCTGGGTTCCTGGGCATTTTCCTTTGCAAAGTGCCACTTAGGAAGCCAGCACCCTCAGCATCTGCAGCCCATTTAAAGCAGCCTCTATATTTGATTTATGGTCCTGTGCAGATGTAATGCCTGTCATTAGGGACAATACAAGGCCGCGCTGAAGGATCACACTGCGATTTCTTTCAAACACCCAGCATTCAGTGGGGGCACGGGGAGAGGCCCAGGAGGAAGGGGGTTTTGCAAATGCTTAGGGAGGAATTTTTTCTGTTCTGTTTTGTTTTGTTTTAAAAGCAAAACTGTTTCACATTCAAACATCGTGTACGTTACCTCTAAGAGCTTTCCAGCCCCTTTCTTCTGCTGTGCACAAAAGGAGAGCTTCACATCAACCAGGCCTGCTCCATTAAATCTGTGTGTCCACACATGTGAATGCATGAAAGCAAAGGCCTGCTTGCTCAGATACACACGAGTATACACGCGTGCCTGCTGTGTTGGGAGGCGAGTCTTGATAGAATGCAGAGGGAAATTCCTGTCAGCCTTTTTCCTCTCGGCATTTTGAAGGAGAGTGATGAGCTGCACCCAAACATCCAAGCTGTCTGAGCAGTGCCCAGCCCACAGAGCCTGCCAGCCTGTCCCCACCAGGACAGGGCTCGGAGAGACTGTCTGAGCAGTGCCCAGCCCACAGAGCCTGCCAGCCTGTCCCCACCAGGACAGGGCTCGGAGAGACTGTCTGAGCAGTGCCCAGCCCACAGAGCCTGCCAGCCTGTCCCCACCAGGAGAGGGCTCGGAGGAGACTCTGTCGTTGAAGCACGTGGCTCAGAGCTCCCTTGAGGGAATTCCATCATTCACATCACAGTCCTTCTAGAGGTTAAAATGTTCTCTATGGACAAGTGTGTCCTCCTCTGTTCTGGGGCTGCCAGGACTTAACCTTGCCATATCACCCCAAAGGTGTTTTGGGTGGCAGTCGGGAAGACTTGGGAGGGCAGGAATGTCACAGAGCACAAACCTTTTTGCCACTCAAGTTTCCTCACTGCGTCCTTCCCTCCTAAGCACTCAGGTATCACATTCTCAATCCTCTCTCCCTGCCTGAGGGTTCCTCCCACGTCAGTTCTGGAAAAGTTCCCCTCACTAGGTCCTCACCCACAACTCCACATTCAGCCTTTGATTCCAGCCCCAGGTTCTAGCAGGAGTGAAAAATAAAGTCTAACAAATATAAAATACTGGCCAAGTTGGGGCCAGGTCAGGACAAGGGACACCCTAGTCGCTGGGGATAGGGAAAGTTCCTGCAGCCCCACCCTTCAGGAACGGTGCTCAGTACTGGCAATCAGATGTGAACTTTGGGCCTGGCCACATGGGAGCCAGCTCATGTACCCCAAAGAGGCCTCTGAGTCATCCCTGAAGCACAACTGCAGGCACTGTGGCTTCAAGACCGCCTCCCAGGGAGGACCTTTCTCTCTGGGTCACAGCCCTCCCCAGTGACTGTGGTCACATGCCCTCTCTACCTTCATGCACACGCGAGCCATGCTGCCCAGTGCCGGCCACCCAGCCCACAGGGCGTCCACTGCATGGCCTCCCCAGGCAGGGGCAGGCACTCAGTTCTGCTGCCGTGTGGCTGTCGTGTGCGACACAAAGTTACCTTCAGATTGTCCTGAGAATCCCATGTGAAGAAAACTCCCCAGTGAACATTGTAAGAAGCCTCCTCCACTTCAGTTTCCTGCCACAATTAGGCTAAACAAACGTACCCCAGGCATCACCCTGACCTGCACAATTTAGGATACAGTGTGAAGGCACCATCTGTACCAATAACTCCAATTCAATTCAAGACCCAAATGCTCCCTCTCCAAGGTGAGTGCCCTCTGGGCCGTGCAGCCCCACACCCCTCCTGCCCGCCCCCTGCTCACCTGCTAGGAAGCTCTGCTAGCACCCCTGCAAGAAGCTGCCCTCCCGGGAGGGGAGACCCCACCTGCCCTGTCCTGTGGGGTCAGTCCAGTCCCTCCCACATTTCTTCAAAACTGCTGGGACATCTGACCTGACCTGTAGATGGTCAGTGTCCCAGAGTAAGAGCCTGCAGGGGTCCCATGTCCTCAGAGCCACAGTCCCAGGAGGGCCCAGTCATGCCAGTTGAGCAACAAAAGCAAGATGCCCCCTCAAAGTGGAGGCATGGCCACCCCAAAAAGGGCATCTGAGATCTATGAGTAGGCAGGCTCTAGGAGGAGGAGAGGCTGGAGGCTAGAGGGTGCTGTAGCTGGCCCCTGCCCAGAGCAGCGGTGTGAAGTGTGTTCCAGAGCAGCTGGACCCCAGCGGCCAGAGCACAGGAACGTGGGGACACAGACAGTGACGCCTGCCAGGGTGGCTTCTGGTGTGTGCTCCTGGGCCACCCAGGGCAGAGCAGATCTTGGGGGAAAGGCAGTGGAGGTGGGGAATAGCGAAGGGCTTTGAGCGTAAGCCATATGATCAGAGTTTTGTTTTAACAACAACTAATTAGGTGTTGGCGGTAAAAATGGATTTAAGTGCAGGGGAACAGAAAAAAGACATGTGTGTCAGTTAAAGGCTGTAGTGACCCCATCAAAAAGATGACCTGACTTTAAAAAGAAAAACTTTCACACACACTTTTGATGCCCCTTCCTCAGAGGGCACGATAAAGTGTCCCTAACAGAGACGTTGGTTTCTGTGCTCTCATGGCGGGGGGGACTCAGGCATTGCCCAGCCTGGGGGGACTTAGTTCCCTGGTAAAGTGAGTGCTCATTCAGAAACTGACACATCCTCCACACACTCAACATCCAGCGATTTTACTTAAAATTCCCACGTTTGTCTCAGGCTCTGCTCTGATTTGCCAGCCCCGATTTGAAAGGGCATCTCCCGTGGGGTGGGGTGGTGACCTCTCACATGATCAGCAAAGGACACAGAGTGAGTGGGACGGCACGTGAGCCCCGCCCAGCATCAGCTGCCCCTCAGCGACCACCACTTCCATGTTTTAGTTTAGAGAGAATGACAGCCTACACCCACGGAGGAAAAGAAAACGTGTGCAGTTTAGGCTGTACCTGTGCTGACGGACATTCAAGCACACATCATATTTTTACCTGACAGCCCGAGCCAAATTTTTAAGTTCTCTTGTATCAACTTGAGTCAGTCTTTGAAGCTATGACATTTCTGATTTCTGAGCGGGAACTGCAGAGGTATTGACAAAGTAGCCCATGATCCCAGTAAAGGAGATAAAGAAGAATTAGCATCCAACACAGAACGCACTTCCATGGGGTGCAGCCCTCCCCTGGATAAACATGCTACTAGTAAAAGCAGGTAATTTACACGGTAAATTCTACACAGCAGCATGTGCTGGTCAGCACCGTCACGTCCCACGGGGCTTTCAAGGGTATCTCACTGCTGTCTCCTGGTCTGCTGAATTCTGTTCTCTGATTCGTTAAGTATTACACACATGTGGGAACGCAGACATGAAGCTCTCCATTTCTTGTTTCCAGAGGTTCAGGGAAAGCTCCGGGCTACACAGAGGCCATGAGAGATTGAATACTTTGCATCTGTTCTGATATAGGAAGCAGTTGCAAAAAGCACTTCATCTTACTTGTTAAGATACATATATAAACTTCCTTGGACAACAATTGCAGGCACAATATCACCACATCTTAAAGAAGCACCTGCCCCCCACCTCCCTCAGAGGTGGGGAAGGAGACCCAGGTTCAGGAGGCGTCATGACCACATTCTCTCAAGTAGGAAACTCCCCAGTTTTAAAGCCTCCCCCAAATGGCTTTTTCCAGACTCTGAGACAGGATTCAGTTGGGGCAGTGGTTCAACTGGGAGTGGATCCCAGGAAACAAGGCAGGGAATGGGGAAGTCAGCTGGGAAGGGAAGGGAAGGGAGGGGAGGGCAGGGCAGGGAAGAAAGTGGACGTCCACCTGGGGCCTCTGGATCCCAGGAAACAAGGCAGGGAATGGGGAAGTCAGCTGGGAAGGGAAGGGAAGGGAGGGGAGGGCAGGGCAGGGAAGAAAGTGGATGTCCACCTGGGGCCTCTGGATCCCAGGAAACAAGGCAGGGAATGGGGAAGTCAGCTGGAAAAGGAAGGGAAGGGAGAGGAGGGGGAGGGAAGGGGAGCGGAGGGCAGGGAAGAAAGTGAACATCCACCTGTGGCCCTTGGAGTTGACCACAAAGGGTCCAGACACTTGGGCTTTGATGGACCCCACCTGCAGGCTGAGGGCTGCTCCCAGGGCCCAGAGAATGCTAGACAGAGCTGCAGTGCTTGGGTCTGGCTGTAGGTGGCTTGGGGGTGGCCAGGGTCTGGACAGGGAGCTGTACCCCACCCATGATGCCCATGAGCCCACCTGGCTCCCCAGGGAAGCATCCTGCATAGGTCCCCACACCCCTTTGTCCAGACCTTGCTGTGTGGCTGCTCCCTCCCATCAGCACCCAGGCCCCTCAGCATCTTTACAGCCACTTCCTCTGCGCTGCGTCTCATCACCTGTGTACACTCAGTGCACTGATCTTCCTTACCCATGGATTTTGTGTCTGTCTCCTCAAAAACACACCATGGCTCCCTAGTGTCTGAGAACCCACAGCCCGAGACTCCCCCGCCTCTGCTCTGCACGCCGCCTCCTCCCCACCCGCACCTCTGCAGGACCAGTACCTTCTGCCCACACACCACGTATGGTGCCCCTGGGTGGGAGGCTGTGTGGCCTTGTGTAAATTAATAACAGAAACTGACACTCAAAGAACTTACCTGCAAAATGCCTTCAATCAGCTCGTACAGATAAAGGACGTGGAAGAGAACACACGGGAACCCAACAAGGCCCATGCACGCGTCATTTGCCGCGATGTTTGTCTGATAATGTGGAGCCACTGCCTCCTCTGAACTGATCATCCTCCCGTCCTCCCATTAACCTGGCTCCCCCCACGCCATGGCTCCCACCAATGGTCACGTCCAGCTGGGGCTGCTCACTGGCACCCTCATCTGACCATGCTGGGTGATGGCGTCCACCACCTTATAAATGGGGCTTTCTATGACAAGGCCCAATATGACTGTGGCTGGGAATACCAGACAGATATTAGTCAGTAATCCTTCCAATTCCAAGGAAGGAGAAGTCCTGGTGTAGAACAAGTCTGCGACAGCGCAGAAATGGGCAAATGGGCCATCTGAGTCCCACAGAGGGGGCCAGCAGGCAGCTAATGCCCTGGAGAAAGACAGCCCAGGCTGCGGAGAGTTCTCTGCGGGCAGCAGAGCAGTGTAAGCAGGCAGCAGACTCTGAGATCTGGAGTCAGGAACGAAGACAAAGGATCCAGAGAAAGAAGGGCTGGCCCACAGCCGCCATGGCCACCCTGGGCACCAGGGAATGACTAACCCAGCCCACAACTCAGCCCCGAAGACACACGTGAGTAAATCATCAAGAGAAGGTCAGGCCGCAGTGTCCTGACCACTATTCACAGAGCAGGGACAGCTGCCACCCTGGATTTGAAGGTCCCTCCTCCCAGAAAGAGCCAGAGGGAGAGAAGGCCCGGAAGCCACCACCTGCTGCAGGCTGTGCACAGGGCCGCAGCATCAGGACCGAGGCTGATGGAGATTTACACAAGCCTGCCTACCCAGTAGACACCACGCAGATTAATTCAGGCACCAAAGCCATTTCTTAATCAGCCACAAACAATTCCCCTGGTCTGGACTACCCTTTCCTCTGAAGCACAGAAACAATTCCAGTCGACGCTTTTATTTATTTTTTAATCTAATGGTGAGCATCAAAAAATATATACAAGTTGCTATTGAAGTTCTAGAGCTAAACAGTAGTTGCTAAAACAATTGGCAAACAGGGGATTCCAAGTCCTGTCCAGTTGTAGAAACTGCAGAGGATTTCGTTGTCAGTGGGGAGGCGGCTTCCTATTCCCCTTGGATTTCACCCACACCACATGAAGTTTCTAACTAGGTGAAGAAGGATAAAGTATAACCAATAAAACTTTTTAAATTGAAAATCATTACCAAACTGCTTTTTTCTAAGACAAACAGTCTCCCCGCCTGGATCTCGTGCCCCTTCTTCAATCACGTCTCTATGCAGCGGTCACGGCAGGGCCAGGTCAGAGCAGAGCTGCCATTGTGGGTTCCACTTCAAGGACCCGCTTACAATTCCCTCTCTGACAAAAATAACTTCTTTCATGGGGAATCTGAGAATCTGAGAATTGGTGAGCCTGCTCTGTGGGAGACAACACAAAGCCAGGGCAAACGCCTGGGCACCTTCTCAGAAGGGCCCTGAGACGCAGACACACCTCTGGAGGTTTCTGTCCCCACCTTCGTGCTATTCTTTAGCAATCACAAGGAAAAGGCTTTGTCACCAAGAACAAGGCATCTCTCGTCCTTATCCATTGTGCTCCACAGGGGCACACACTTGTGAGGATGTTGACAGTGTTTCCAGCGAGGCGTCTTTCCCCTGCACTCCCTCCCCTGGGGCTTTTGCCTGACATCTGTGGGTGAGCAGCTCCTGCACCAGGGCCTCCTCTCTGATCCTTGTCCCATATCATTGTCTGGGTCTTCAACGCCCAGGTTAGGGGGGGACAGTGACCCGTGAAGGGCCCCCATCAGCAGTTAGGGGCAGCAGGTTACTCCACAAGCCATGTGCTCCCAACAAGATTCTCCACCTTGCCCCATAGGAACAGAACTCAAGATGGGAGTGAGATCGATCCCCACGTAGTTTGGATCCCAGCAGCCTCGGCCCTGAGCATTCTTCCTCATTCATTTCATTGCAGTCCACTCTCCTGCAGAAACGCTCCAGGAGTTGAAATTGAGGCCATCCTGGGAGCTCTTCAGGGTGACCAAACCTGGGGGAGAGGGAAGCCGGGCTCAGCGTCCTCCCCAGGTGCTAGGGCCTGGCTGCCTCCTGTCCTGGAGGACTCAGACCTGAGGCCTCCTTCATGGTGTGGTTTTCACCCCCAGGGAAGGGCATGGCTCCCACTGGGGGTCCACTGCAGTAGAGATTTCTACCTCCGTTGTCACAACCCTTCTGCTCCCATGTGGGAGACAAACTCCAGCCAGGCTTTTGTCTGGCCACACCACCAAGGCTGCCAGTGACCACCACGGCTGACCCCAGTCAGGCCCAGGTTCGTCCTGAGTGCCTTGTCTGGACTCTCCTCCCTGTAGCCCTCCTCCGTTGTCTTCTCTTATCCCAGCAGTTCCCACCGCTGACACTCACAGAGCTCTGTCCTCAGTGCTTTGATAGTTACCGGACGCCCTCGGCCATCTGACCCATGTCCCGGGATTAAACGCCACCCATGCCAGTCACTTCCAGATCTACCTCTCCGACCCTGACGTCTCCCAGGTGGCACAGCCCATCCCCCCGCTGGAGTGCCTAATCAATGTGCAAACTGAACAAGTCCTATCCCAACCTACTCCTCACATAGACTTTCTTACCTAAGTTGAAAAAAATTTAACTAAATTGCTACGGGATAAAAATAACCTGTGCATGACCTCTGACTCCTCCCATCCTCTCTCTTTCTTCATCCATAAGCAAATCAGGTCAGCCACCTTCAGAGGCTACCCCAGTGTCCAGTCACTTCCTACCACCTTCCCTCCCTACACCGGCTCATCCCCACCTCTCTCCTGGCCTCGGGCACCAGGCTCCTCGCCCCCTTCCCTGCATCTGGCACCAGGCTCCTCGCCCCCTTCCCTGCATCTGGCCCCTTGTCAGTCTGTCTGCCCAGCACAGTTGGTAGCTACAAAGTCAGCCTGTGTCTCTACGCTGCCCCAAACCTTTAGATGGCTCCCCATTTCAGTTGGAAATAACAAGAAAGGACCCCACCTGTGAAGCACCACTATTATCTCCTAGGCCACTGTCCATTTGTCTCCCTGACCTCCCCCAAACTCCATCCATACCAGGCTCCCTGGGCCTTAAACACATCAAGGATACTCCCACCTGGGCTTTGAGACTGGCTATTGCTCCTGTCTGGGTGTTCCCTCCCGCCTCTGTGTCCCCAGCTAGATATTTACACGGTGATCCCCTTCAAGTCTCCCAGAGGACGGCCAGAGATAAGGCTTCAAAGTCAGAATGAGGTCATTAGAGTGGCCCTTACCCCAGAGTGACTGTGTCCTTACGAGGAGGCTGGGACACAGGGAAGGTTGTGTGTGGACACGGGGAGGAGGCAGCCTTGGCCAAAGGAGGAGAGAGGCCTCAGGGGACACCAGGCAGCCAACACCATGAGCTCAGGCTTCCCGCTTCCTGTGCTGGAGGAGAATGAGCGTCTGCTGTTGAGCTTCCCAGTCCAGACGCTTTGTCACAGCTGAACTGCAATAACCACCACGCTCTGATAACCACATGAAACGCCAGATCGCCCTGAGGCAGAGGCCTTCACTTTTGCCTTTCTGGTAAAATTGTCATGAAGAAGACAGATTTATGCCAACAAAAGATGTTTGTCATTCTAAACCCAAATCAAGATACCAACCACTAATGCAATTTCCACTGCATAGCAGATCATTTGCTACAATAATTCTTTCTACTATGATATGGTATTACCCTAAATGGCCATTTCTCATCACAATTAATGAATCATTAGGTAATACTTTGTACTGTCATGATGTCTAAGTTTTATTTATTCATTTACATTTTTATTCATTACTCATTTACTTTCATAGGGGAACCTTGAACATTGCTTGAGTTAAATTCCTAAACATTATATGGCTCTTCCAGCTATTCAAACACACACAAAAAAAAAAACCTGTAAAAGAAATTACTATAAATCAACAGAAATCCAAAAATTCTTCTTTTCATCAGCTACTGAAGAAATATCAGAATGACATACAAAAATCGAAAATCGCTTCCCACTTGCAAGCACATCTGAAATTGATGTGGCCAAGAATATTCTTCATAATCATTAAATTAATTTAGATATTCTAGTATTGTTCTTTGTGTGAAATTAACTCATCATTCTTCCTTGGCTATTTGCCTTTTTTGGAAGAACAGAGAAAGTTGTACAGGGCACACAGAAAACGTCTTCAGCACACAGGGTGTCCAGCTTCCCGCCCCACAGGCCGGTCTCACGACTCAGGTTCACTTTCCCTACAGAGATCACTGCACACCCAAAAGACAACTGTAAGATTTGTTCCGGGAGTCTTAGACTACAGGAGAGAGATTGGATTTTTCTTAAAGTAAAATAAAGATAAATAATTATGCCTTTTCAGGGCAAGGCCCCTACAAAACCTCCGCAGAGCCTCAGTCTCGGCTCTTCCCTCCTGACCGAGTGTGCAGGTACAGGAGGGAATTTCAGCTAAACATCAAGACAACCTACAAATATTTTAAAGGCCTAATCAATCATCTCCTGATGATTTTAGAGGAGAGTGTCCAATCATATTTAACTTGGCCCAAGTGTTATAAGAAAACTAGAATGATTTAAAAGACATCCAGCACTAGAGATCTCTTTCCATCTAAAAACTACTTTCTTCCGTGTTAGCTCACCAAGTGCTAACTGATTTCAAGTAATCGACTGCCCTCCTCTAAGTCAGATGCATGAGAAAAGAGAAGGTACATTTTCATAATTCTGTCTTAAGCTTACCTAAAAAGCATCTATTATTTTTTAACAGCATATAGGTTTGTATTATTTAAGAAATTTGACTCTTACAGAGTTTTATTTATTGAATAAAATGAGTTTACATCAAATATTTCTGGTAAATTATAATGAAATGTGCCTCCTCTTCTGTACTTTAAGGCACTCTTGCGAGACCTATACCTTAGTGGTGAATCTTCATGCAGATGTTTACTCATCAAACCCTCCTGTGAACACACCAGCGGTTTGCAGTCCAGCGACACCTGTGACAAAGGCTGTCTCCACCACACCAACCACCAGCATTGTAGAATTTCCCCTCCACGTGTGTGTACGTTTAACACATATACTATCACGGCTTCTCTCTTGCAAGAAATTTAATTCATTGCTGGGCAATTTCACTGTCTCTCTCAGTCAGTATATTTGTTTGTTGGGTTGATTTCCTTATAGGACTAGACTTCTCCTGGGTAACCTGGCAGCCCACAGTTTTCTGGCTACAGTGTGGGGTGATGGATGTGATCCCCGTCCAGACAAGGGGTGTGGACATTGTATCACTACGTATTGAGACAGGATTGTGCCGCGACTAGGTGTGGCTATGGCAGAAATTCTCTTGTGTACAACATGATGGCTGTTATTAATAACAATGCATATTGTAAGAGACTTTAAATGTTCTCACTACAAAGAAAGAATGAGTATATGAAGTGATAGATATATGATAAATAGCTTGATGAAGCCATTCCACAATGTATAAATATATCAAAATATCTTGCTTTACACCATAAATATATGCAAGGTTTTGTGCATTAAAAAATAAATTGAAAGGGTTATTTACCAAATTGAGAGAGAAAAAAAAAAAAGAAATTCTCTAGTGAACTGAGCACCCTCAATGTGTCAAATTAAAGAGTGGTGTCTTTGCTTTAGACCAGGTGAGTTCAACAGACAGGCCTTGATAACAGACGAAGTTTCATTATGGAATTAAAAGTGGGTGAGAATCAGATGCTTTTACACACTCTTGACCTCCTAACCCTCTAGAGCAGGCGTCCTCAAACTGCGGCCCGTGGGCCACATGAAGTGGTATGAATTGTCTTTGTTCCTGTTTTGTTTTTTACTTCAAAATAAGGTATGTGCAGTGTGCATAGGAATTTGTTCATTGTTGTTGTTGTTGTTTTGTTTTTTTTAACTATAGTCCGGCGCTCCAACAGTCTGAGGGACAGTGAATTGACCCCCTGTTTAAAAAGTTTGAGGACGCCTGCTCTAGAGTAACTTAATCTATAGGAGTTGTCAAACTCTGGGGAAGTCTCTTAAAATTAAGGAACTGGGTAAGAAAGGGGCACCTAATTCTGCCATCTGAGGACTCAGGGGACAGCACTCACTGTTGAGCCCACCTGAAGACCCTACAGGAAGGGGCTTCACTCACTCACTGTAAATGGTAAGTTCATCAAGTCCTCCAGAGCAATTCCAAAGGGCCCAGCTACCTAAATCTTCATTCTTACCCATAAATATGTGCAACAATTACATAGCCATAAAAATTAATAATAAAAAACTGTAAATGTTGCCGTATTCATTTTCATCTGCATGGACCTGTTCTGCTGTCCTGACTCTTGACAATATGGTATGGGTACTGATATCTACTTACTTATAAAGCAAGAAGGATTGTCAGGGGGCGGCACCTGTGGCTCAAAGGAGTAGGGTGCCAGCCCCATATACCGGAGGGGTGGTGGGTTCAAACTCAGCCCTGGCCAAAAAATACAAAAAAAAAAAAGTATTGTCAGCACCTTTTTTCAGTAATTGTTTATTTAATGATGATAATTTGCCTCAAAATCTATGTCTATCTGGCTAAATTCTTAAATAATTTTTCCTTTGAAATTGGATTTTATCTGTTCTTTGATTCAAATCCCATCTCTTCTCGGTATCCGACCACCTGGGCTCCACCATTACCGTGTAAAGTTTGGACATTTCCCTAAGCCCCGATCTCAAGGCGCCAGCAGCAGCACCACCCAGATCAGGCACTTGTGATGGGCAATGTTCACTTTCAATAAGGAAATCCTCAAAGTTTATCAAATCAGGATGAAAGTTATTGCCTCATAAAAGCAGAATAGAATTCTCATTGTCAATTGAGCATTTTACTCAAGTTTAATTTAGAGCAATAGCACAAATACATGTTTCTTGGAAGAAAAAATATGGATAACAGTAAACTCTATAGTCCACTAGCTGTTGAAATGTGATTGGCATTTGGCTGTCTTACCTTACAGTACAATATTGTGGTGGTATTTTTATGGATGCTGCCAGAACAGTTCAAAATAAAATATAGAACTATGTTAAAATTATCCAAGTACTCTTTTATTGGAAGTTAAAGGTGGAGAGCAAAAGGTTCTCGATTTGTGATTACAATAGACTGTGAAAGAATAGTTACCAACAGCTAATGTTTATTCAGCCCTTACACTTTCCCCCATGCTGTTCTGAGACAATTTAACTGTGTTGTCCTTCTAAACCCTCCTAAGACTCACACAGGGCAGGTGCCTTGTAGTCCCATTTTATAGTTACTGGGAAAAGGATGGAGTGAATGTAACTTGCCTGTGGTCCATTGGTTGGAGCCACTAACCTCATCCCTGCCTAACTACAGATGTAGAAGAAGAAATCATCTCCCTGCATGCTCAGCAGGGGATACCCCATGCTGGGCACGCAGTCCAGCCCCAGGGTAAGGGCCTGCAGTTTGCATACAGCATGACCGGGGACATTATGGCCCCATATGTAGGTCATCTCCAGACTATGGGGATGTCAAGTGACGGCAGTAACAACCCAGAATAACAAGTGAGACAGGACATTTGCTTCAGGGCAACAACAGCAGACTCCAAGAGCCCGGAAGTCTTCCTGAAGAAGAAATATTTATCTAGAGGCACACAACATAAAGAGGGGTCGGCAAGCCCAAAGAAGGAAATGTATCCCAAGGAGAGGAAGAAAGTGGTGGATAGACGGTCAGACAGGAGAGGCCCTGGTGGTGCTGGTGACAAAGACTGTCGGTGTCGCTCAAGCAGAAGGCAGCCTTGGAGAGAGCTTTACAAGTTACCCACAGAGCCTTTCTTGATGCTTGAGATGTTACTGGAAGCAGTGAAGTTATTATTTAAAGAGCCTGCAATGTGCTAGTCTTCATATCAGAACTACAGACACTTCACATGTGTAACTGGATCGAGGTTCCCTCGTTTAATTATATCTGAAGCTCTTCATTTCTTTTTCCTTTGAATAAAAGCCCATTTTTACCTTCAAGTGCAATAGTACCTTTCCTGCAATTTCAAAGTTCCCTATAAAATACTTGGAGTAAATGTGCTGATCTACAGATCCAGCTGTCTGGCCTCTGACCGAGCGCCCTGCAGAGGCCCACATGCGCCTTCCCGGGGCGCTCCCGGCAGTGGCGTCTCACACACGAAGCCTGGTTCCCAGCAGCACCTTCTCTCTCTGCTTTGTGGCTTTAATGAGCTCCAGCAGCTCTAGAAAATTTGGGTGAGCTCTGCAAAGTCTTCAACCCTTGGATAATTGTACTGGTGATACTGAAAGGCATGGAAACACTTGCTCTGCTTCTGAGCATGCACCTTCCAGAACACCTAATCCTCCTGTTGGTGAGGCCATGGAGTCCCGTCTGTGGACCCCACAATTAGTAAGCCACCCAGTGTGTTTCTATCAAGGTTCTCAATTTCCTTTCTTTCCAGATAGGCGAGAGCCCCTTACTATCAGGAAATGGACTAACATTAAATGCGTCAGTGCACTCCAATGACCAAATTAGAGATAAGCCTTTACTCCAGGTCCTGAGGGAGCTGCTGTGACGGGCACAGGAAACCCATGATTGGTGGGGGAGGGGTCTCCCTGCTCACTGACAGCTGTGTTCTGTATCAGCGCACCAGCTTCAGGAGGGAAAGGGATCTGGAACAGGGGCACACATTCACATCAGCGTATGCAATTATGGGAAGGTCAGTGGGCATCCCAACACAAAGCTAAGAGTTGGACTGTCCCAGCTCATCAGGTCTCCAGAAACACTGCTTCCTGGGGTTCCTTAGCTGGCCGCTCCCCACAGTCTCATGTTATCCTAGGTCAAACACAGGAATTTGGGGGAGTAAAAGGGCAGAGCCCTTCAAGCTTTTCACAGTTCATCTCCGGAGTATCTCAGGCCTCACTCAAGAGTAAGTGATTTCAAGGTGCAGCAGTTTCCAAGATAGCAGGGCGTGCTGACCAATGGAGGTGAGACATGTTACGTCAGCAGGCCATCTAGAACAGGTACAGACTTTAATGTTACCAATGTGACCATCAACATGTAGTGTCCAACTTCACTGAGGAATCCTTAGGAAAGGGTGTCCCATATTTAAATAATGGCAACACATACATGTGGTGGCCATGAGGCACAGTTCCTTACATGCCAGGCAGGAGCACAGTCTCACTCAGAGTTCAGCTTCTCCAGCCCATAGGGGAGTAGTGTTTGGCAACTTCTGTCTAAGCCTGTCCCCCTTGGCAGGGGCCTCCCTTTCTGGCCACCAGTAGAGATTAGCAGATGCCTATTATTCGTTATTTATCCCCGTGGCATGCTGGCACTTTCTGCCAGATTAAATTTTACTTTTATTTACTACCTCACCATAATTCAAAGTATTTGAACTTTGTCTTTTTCTTTCTGTGAAACAACATGCTCTGTCTGGAGTTAAAGGAACTTTGGGTAACGTGAACAGGTGTGGGAGTCCTGTGGTGAGGTCCAGCTTCTTACAGGGGACAGAACACAATCTTGTGTTTTAGTGCCAGGCAGCCTCTCATTAGCTGTGTGTCCTAAACCTCTTGATGGACTAACAGAGACAGGCCCTTCATGCCCTCACCTTCCTCACCTGTGCCCAGCTGAGAGCTTCTGCTTCCCACGCCCATCCCCCCACACACCTGTCCTGCCTGGAATCTGGCTCCAGACCAGTCAAGTCTTGACCCCCAGCTCCCTCCCTCTCCCATGGGTCTGACCCATCTCTGATGAGCCTCTTATCCACTTCTGAAACACAACTGTGGAAAAAAACACAACTCACCAGAGTGCAGTGTCCTCATTAACAGGGCACTGCCATGCTGCCAGTGTCCAGTTATACCAAACCATCTACATGGGTTTCAGCGTCAGACAACAGGGAGGAATCCATGGCTGGAAAACAACCCAGGCAAAGGACAGCCAGGCAGGGTCTCTTCCATGAGCACAGGAGGAGTTGAAGGTGACCAGAGCTGCATTCTATATTTCTCTCCTTAGATTTATACATATACAGTGCTTCTACTTCAAAGAGATCCATTCGAGGAAGACATCTTTTAAAGCAGAACAGACATAGCTGGGCTAAGGTGTAGCCCTGCAGAGAGAGGGAGAAGGTCAGGTTTGCCGGGCAACTGCCCAGGTCCGCCTGCCTGGAAAGTGGGAACCTTAGAGGTGCTCACTTGAGTTTCTTCATCTTGCTCATCTGGAGAGTGGAAAAAAAGTCAGTTTTAAGGTCAGGGGTGTAGGATAATATTTAGAAATAAACATATCCTACATCAAGCACACAAAGTGAACTCAGTGTGAGTTTAAAATGACTTGCTGTTCTTCCAGAGGCTTAAGGAACCTGGGCCCCACCTGGGACACACACAGAGTTGGCTTGCCTGGAGTTAAAAATTCCACAAGCCCATTCTCTGAAACTGTGCGCCCCGTAAAGCCAGAGACCAAAGGGCATGCCGCCCTTCCTCAGAAATACGGGCCAGAGGGTTGATGTATGTTAACAACATATTGTCAGAGGTCTATAGGTGCTCTGCCCTGAGGAAAAGACACAGTCATTACTTCATACTGAGTAAACTGAGTGAATGCTTGAAGATACTCTTTCATTAACTCTGTTCCCCTGTGGCTACTTTCTTCTTTGTGATCTTTATTTAGATACCTGCCCAGAGATTAGTCAGTGTCTAGAAGAAGATGTTTATTGCAAAAGTGATTGTGTTGATACAATAACAGGGTATTTCCTTTCAAGTTAATTTCAGATAGGTAAAATTAGGTAATGGTGAAACTAACAGATAATAGATTAAGTGTGTACATGACTAGAAAAGTATAAAATCAAAACCCTGAATAAAGAATTTCTCTACACGCCATCCCATCCTATGTAGTCTGTTTCTTGACTTAATAATTATAGGAGCGAGTTTACACCCACAGCAAAGCTGCTGTTCGTTCACGTCTCAGGTCACACAACATATTGGAGTAGTTGGCAGGATAAGGTGATCATGAAGGAGCAGAAAGACTTTCTGGATGCCTGGCTGGAGGACGGCCGCCTCTGCCAGGATGTCTTGGAGAGATCTTCGCTGAAGCCGTTTGAGGTAAGCTTGAGAACCCTGTCACTGGGATGGTGCAATTGCCATGCAGAGTATGTGGGATGTCTCCAACATAGCAAGAAACATGGGAGGAAAAAATATGAGTCTTCAGCTTTCTTCCTCTTTGGAGGACCAGTATATTGCTATTTCAAAAACTCTGATTTTTACCACTAAAATTCTGATAAAGTAACCTGCAGGAACTTTTCCATGTGGATGTTAAGCATTGCCGCTGGTTCACACCTGACTGGAAAATCCAGCTTAATTTGAAAGTCTGGAAGAAAATGGGTCAGGCTCTGTGTCATGCACACCAAAAAGGCAATTTTATAAGCAGGAAAATATGGACAACATATCAGCTAGTTCATATCGCATTGGAACCATTTTAGACATGTTCTGAGCAAACGTCTGAGACTGAGGATATAGACACTGACGAGTTGCCACCCCTGCCTCCTTTGCCCGAGCTGGGTCAGTTAGACCAGCCAGAGCAGGCTGCAGAAAGTCTCAGAGAATCAGAACATGAATATGATATGCCAGAATCCCATTCTGAACCCCATCCTAATAAGCCTACAAAGAAATATGTGGGTGATTTAATTAGTCTAGAGAGTGACATGGAGAGCTGTCCTGAATTAGTGGAAATGGCTGATGAATCAGCTCAAAAAGAGTCTGAGTTTGAACATCTTAAAAAAGTTATGGCTGAAAATTTTCAAACAATGAATCAGAGAATTGCCTTCTTAGAAAAGAAGGGAACTGAAATACTCTCCTCTAGAGCAAGCTCTAAAGCAGGTTCTTGTAAAGATGTGCTTCCACTTTACAAGCCTCTGACTCCTTCTGCACCAGCAGGTCCTATGGTCTGGAGGAAAGCCCCTTACATCATAATGCTCCACCAGGAATCTATCCTGTGTGGCATAATCCCCCTAAACTCGCTTCACTGCACAGTATTACCTTCCTTTAGATGTTTCTGAATTGGCTATATCTAATGAAAACTCGGTTCAAATTTCAGAATTGGGTAATAACAAAGAGCCTGTTATACTGGCATATCCTGTTTTCAGGGAAATTCAAGAGAATGGTCAATCAGGAGCTGCTCAACATGCTCCTGTAGAAGTAAAATTTTTAAGAACAATGAAAGAGGCCATTTATGCTTATGGACCTACTTCCCCTTTTGTGATTGACATTTTAAATTCATATTGCACAAATCATATTTTTATTCCTGATGACTGGGGAACTTTAGCTGGTACAACCTTGAGCCCTGGTCAATTTTTACAATTCAAGGCTTGGTGGCTGGAAGAGGCAACTTTGCAAAACCGAGCTCAGGGAACTTCAGTTAACTCTTTAATGGGTACTGGCCCTGTGGCTGACATTCACCAACAGCTGCAATTAACACAAGACTTATTAATGCAGATTAAAGATGTTTGTATTAGAACCTGGCAAAGACTAAAGGAAAAAGATGGAGTTAAACAGTTTTTTACAAAAAACATGCAAGCAAACAATGAACCGTATTCTGAATTTGTACCATTTAAACCGACAGAAGAGGAAATGAAGCTTATTAATGATACTTCTGGGGTTACCGGCCCTACTATTTGTTTTGGTCAACAATAGCAGTGTTTAAATATGACTGTACAGTACTGGCTAAGTCATTATGAACACCCAGCTTCTGGGAATGACTTCAAATGTCAGATGTTTCTGCTAAGTGCTAATTCCATCTCTCATTTTATCCCAGGTTTTACTTCTATAGATGTGGAAGCTCCTTCTTGTAAGGAGCACAGTTTTACATTACAAAAGGAATGGGCGCATTGGACTCAATGAAGGAGATCAAACTTTTTTCTTAACTAATACTTCTAAAGGTTCTATAATGGACTAGAGTCTAAAGGCAACTTTACTTGACAATAATAAAAGACCTATTAAGATTCAGTTGCCAAGAGATGAGACTACCTATCCTATAAATAAAAATAAAATTAATATTAATATGATAACACCTAAGAGTTGGACAGATGTTAGGTTTGCACCCCACACCTGGAATTTATGGCTTTCCTAAACAAAATCATGTGTGGAAAGTAGCAGCAGCCCTAAAACCTATGAAAGGTTGGACTGGTGGATTGTTTTATCATCAAACCACCTCACCCGATACTTATGGTATGAAATTTACTGTCCATGATGAAAGATACATTCAAGCTTGTGTTCAATTACCCTTTGTGTGGCTTAAGGGCAACATAAAGTGGAATGAAAAAACAGGAGAATTTTTTTGTACTGTGTGTCAACTGTTTACTTGTATTAATAGTTCTCTAATTTTGTACCTCAAAAGGAACAGCTATATTTGTTGATAGCCAGGATAGGTGTGTGGATGCCAGTGAACTTAACCAGGCCCTGCCAAGAATCTCCTGCCCTGACAGTCCTTCAACATCTAGCTGATCAAGTCTTGAAAAGAACCAAGAGATTTATTGGAATTTTGATTGCTGCCATTGTAGGAATTATTGCAGTGACAGCTTCTGCTGCCACCTCTGGGGTGGCTTTAACTCAAGGAATCAGAACACATAATTTTGTGGCTGATTGGTATAAAGACTCTGAACAATTATGGACTGCTCAAAAACAAATTGACACTAAATTATATAATGAAATTGCTGATTTAGAACAAGCTGTTGTTATGTTGGGGGATGAGTTAGTTAGCTTAAAGAAACAAATGAAGTTAAAATGTGACCAGAATGTAACAACTTTTTGTATAACCCCTGTTAAATATAATGAGAGTAAATGTCCTTGGGAGAATGTTAAAAAGCATTTGTTAAACCATGATAATTTGATTAAAGAAATTGTAAATTTACAACATGAGGTATATTCCACTTTTGAAAATAAGTTACAAAAAAATACATGAAGATCAGATTTTACAAGGCATAGCTGATAGAATTGAACAAATGAATCCTATTCCAAAAACACAGGGACTTATAGGAAGTTCAGTAGGATCATTAGCATTTTTTTTTTATTATTATTAAGTCATAGCTATGTACATTGGTATGATCATGGGGCATCATACACTAGTTTCACAGACC
>CAUYPK010148614.1:0-41993 GCA_963574355.1 Loris lydekkerianus | reverse complement strand
AACTCAGCAAATGTGAAATGTAAATGTCATGCCACGGTGACTGGGAAAATGCCAGGAAGGCTATGTTGAATATTGGGATGAAAATGTGTCAAATGGTTTATGAAGCTAGTATATGATGCCCCATGATCATATCAATGTACAGAGCTATGATTTAATAAAAAAAAATAAATAAATAAAAATAAAATCTGCAACTACTATGGAAGTGGAGGAAATCAAGTTGCTCGTGTCTGTTAGAGTTTCTCTTATAAATTGAGGTGCGTTGTGGTTGGGTGCATAAATATTAATAATTGAGATCTCATCACATTGAGTATTACCTTTAACTAATATGAAGTGTCAATCCTTATCCTTAATTATTTTGGTTGGTTTAAAGCCTATTGCATCTGCTAACAGGATTGCAATGCCTGCTTTTTTGTGCTTTCCATTTGCCTGGAATATAGATGACCATCCCTTCACCTTGAGTCTATATTTGTCTTTTAATGTAAGATGCGATTCTTGGATGCAGCAGATATCTGGCTTGTGTTTTTGTATCCAGTCTGCCAACCTGTGCCTCTTTAATGACAATTTAAACCATTCACATTAATTGATAATATTGATAAGCCTTTTGAGAGTCTGGTGGACATTTGTCATCCTTTAGCAACTGTGGAAGTTGGAATTTGATCAAAAATTTTTTGGGTGGGTTTAATTTTATGGTGGAGAATTACACTGGTCTTTATGGAGGATAGGTCTAAGAATGTCCTGGAGAGCTGGTTTAGTTGTGGCAAATTTGTTCAACATGTGAATGTCATTGAAGTGTTTAATTTCTCCATCAAAAATGAAGCTCCATTTAGCTGGGTACAGGATTCTGGGTTGAAAGTTATTTTGTTTTAGGAGATTAAAAGTCGATGTCCATCCTTTTCTAGCTTGGAAGGTTTAAGCAGAGGGGTCTGCAGTTGTTATAATATTCTTCCCCTTGTATGTAATGGTTTTCTTTCATCTGGCAGCTTTCAGAATTTTCTCCTTCATATTAATTTTAGGGAAATTGATTATGATGTTTCTGGGGATGTCTTATTCGGGTTGAGTAGTGCTTGAGTTCTGAAACTGTCTGCTATATGAATTTTGGAGTGTCTTGGCATATCTGGAATGTTCTTCATAATGTCATGAAGAAGAGACTCTGTGCCTTGTGAAGCCACTTTGTCACTTTTGGGGATCCCTATAAGACGAATATTGGTTTTCTTCTAATTATCCCAGAGGTCTCTGACAGAGTAGTCTGTTTTTTCTCTCCATTTCTCTTCTTCTTTGAGGGTTTGGGAGTGTTCGAAAGCTTTGTCTTCAATGTCAGAAATTCTTTCATCTGCTTGCTCCATTCTCTTAGTGAGGGATACTACTGTGTTTCTCAGATCTTTGAGGGATGCAACTTCTTGTCTCAATGTGTCAAAATCTTTGGTCATTTGGTCTTTGAATCTGTTGAATTCTTGAGATAACTTTTGGAATTCTAATTCGATCTTATTCAGATCCTGAATTCAATTTCTGACATCTCAGCTATTTGTTTGTGCATGGGGTCTTGTGCTGTTTCTGCCCCATTGTTCTTGGGGGAGTTGATCTACTCTGATAATTCATATTGCCAGAGTTTTTCTGTTGATTTCGCCTCATGATTGTTTTTTACTGTTGCCTCTGGTTGTCCTCAGAGTTGGGGAGGTGTCTCTCCAAGATCCCAGTGGGATCACTCTATTATTGGTGGATCTTTGTAGGGAGTGACCCTGTGTAGTTCCTCTGGGGCTGTTCTAGCTAGTGAGTTCTGGTTGTGGAAGCAGCTCTAGTGTGTGACACACCCGGATCCAGCAACAGGGCTGGGGGTGGTGTGCATGGTTCTGGGAGTGCCTGGTACCCAATGACTTTGGCACAGAGAACCCAAGGCTCCTGCAGTCTCTGGCCAGGAGAAGGACTCTGCAAAGAGGCAGGGAGGGCTCCAGAGGGCGCGCAGCTACCAGAGTCCCTGACCAGATTAACGGGCTAGTGTGGAGACTGGGAGGACACAGGAGGGAGGACGCAGGGTTGCGTGGCTCCCGCAGTTCCTGGTTAGGGAATGCGGAGACCCGGTGGGTGTGGGTCCCCCGTGGGGGGGTCCCTGCACAGCTCTTATGGAGGTCTGGGCAGCGCCAAGCCCAGGAGTTTCAGGTTGCTATAAGCTGTGACGTAACGGCCCTCTACCTTCGGCAGCAGCCCAAGGCTCCAGCGTGCCAAAACCGTTTCACTCTCCCCCTAAGGATTAAGGCTGTAAGGCAGTTCAGTGCCCCCCTTTTGGCTGCTCAGTCACTAGGTTCCTTTGTCCTGCCCTCTCCTTGCTCTGGGACCTTGAGGGTGGAGCTTGCTGGGGCAGTTCTTTCACAATGGCTTCCTGCACCTAGGTCAGTGGCTCATTCTGGGCCCCCAGACAATGCCCAGAGTTCTCCACACTCCTGCTCAAGCTCTCCCCAAGGCAGCTCAACTGAGCGCCAAGTCCAACAACACCAAAACAGTTCATAGGTAAGGGTAAGGCCTTTCCGGTTTGCAGTCTCACTGGTGTTTGTGCTCACGGTTGCAGGAGTGATTAGGTCGATCAAACACATGCAAGCACTTGCCAATTTTCCGCTGTTTTTGTCCTCTTGGTGTTCAGAAGTCCCTTGCTGGCTCCCTATATCCTCACAGGGAAGATCATAGGCAGATCCCACCGGCCATAGATGCCTGGAGTCTTGTCTCTCCAGACTCGCTGTGCCCAATTGCAGGGAAGCTGTTACTTGGCCGCCATCTTTAATCTCTCACGGATTTTTAACTTTTATATGAAGTCAGATTGTAATGTAGTTTTGCTTTTATTCCTTTAGTCTCTTGTTTCATTTCTTCATCAGGATTGTGCAGGGGAATGGCTTGTGAAGCTTTACATCTTCTATGATCTTTGACAGTTTAAACCAGTAATTTTCAACCAGTGTTAATTTTTGCCTCCCATGAGACATTTTGAAATACCTGGAGATGTTTTTGGTTGTCACAACTGGCTTTGTTGAGGGAGTGCTATTGGCATGTCACGGGTAGAGGGTATGTTATTGAACATCTAACAACACACAAGGGAATTGCCCTTAAGAAAGAATTATTGGTCCAGTATATCGCTATTGTTCAGGTGGAGAAAACCTGCTTTAAATAAATATCTGAGCCTGATCTGTTTTGGATAGTCTCTTCTATGTATTGGTCAAGATTTTCTACTTCTACAGTCATTTTTAGTAACCATAGATCCTAGAAAAAAATGATAACTTCATCTATACTTTTGAAACTGTTGTAAAGTTGTCAGAACATTTATTTTTTGAATAACGTTCATATGTGGTATGTGGTTATATTCTCGTTTTATTTCTAATGTCATTTGCCTTGATGACTTGTCTGCTAATCTGTTTTTAATGATCTTTTGAAATAAGATAGTTTATTTTTTAAATCTAGTATGTTCGTTTTCTTTTTTCTTGTGTTTTAATTCCTTTTTATTTTGCTTTTTGCACTTCAGTGGATCAATGTAATTTAAATTGCTTTTTAAACATTTAAGAGGTTGTACATTTCTTGGAGTGTTTTTTGACTTTATTGCACAAATTTTAAAATTTAGATTTTCCAAGTAGTTTGTCTTGCCCAAGTGGTTTTATCCTATCTTTTGTTCACATTACTCTCATTGTTAAAGCCTCTTATTGTGCAATATAACATGTATTGAAAATTTGTAAAACACAAGTTTAGTGTAACAGAGTGAATACCTGGGAACACCACCTACCTACCACCCAGATGAAGGGACAGGACATTGTTAGCAGTATAGACACTGCAGGCTCCTTGCTGATAACCTTCCCTCTGGATGCTAATCTTACCTTACTTTTCTCTAGTTTTATCACTCATGTATGCATCCTTGAACGATATGGTTTATTGTTTTCAAGCATTCTGTTGTGTTTCCCATCTTTGTTGTGCTCAGCTTTGTGGGGAAATCGTTCATCTCGAGTGTAGCTATACTTCTTTTTCATTACTGTATTTATTCCATTGTTCGGCTATACCATAAATGTTTATCCATTTGACTGTAACATAAATATTTGTGGTGTCTTTAGTTTTTTGCTATTAGGAACAGTCTTATTATGATTTTTTTTTAATTTTTAATATACACAGGAGGCAAATATGATGATTCTTGTCCATATGTCATGGTGTCTTGTGTAAACATTTCTCCAGGGCACATACTTAGGAAGGAGTTGGGTTACTAGGGCATGAGGATGAATTTCTTCTTTAACCTAAAAGATTTTTCTAGGAAATACACTTAATGAAATATTTTCAGGTGGCTTCTCGGTTTTTAGTTTGTCAATATGGTCAGAGACTATTGCCTGTGACTTCTCTACTGCTTTATCAGCAATTGCTGAGACTTAACTACTGGTGTTACTGTCATTTTTGTGGTTTGGTTTTGTTTGTAGAGATGGAGTCTCTTGTCCAGGCTGATCTCAAACTCCTGGCCTCAAGTGATCCTCCTGCCTTGGCATTCTAACTAATTCTCTTTCCAGTCTCTTCCCGACTCCCAAATAGCTGGGAGAGGTGCCTGCCAAACATCCAGCCAGTTTTTCTATTTTTAGTAGAGACAGGGTCTCATTCTCCCTCAGGTTGATCTTGAACTCCTGAGGTCAAGTGATCCTCCTGCCTAAGCCTCCCAGAGTGCTAGGGTTACAGGTGTGAGCAACCAGGCCTGGCCTTTCTTCCTGGTTCTTTACACTTTTATCTTCTGGTATTTATTGTTAACAAATGGAAGTCTGAGCCCTGATTTTTCTTTCTGTATATTTTTTCTTTCTGGGAGTTGGTGTGGTTTTCTCTAATTGTGTAAAATATGGGGCTTTACTTTTTAGTATTCGGAGCATTCAGAACCAGAATTCTCTCTATTCTAAGGCAATGTCACGAGTTGATCTTAATCATAAATACTTCGTTCAGTTAAGCCCATTGTGTTCTGGCTCTTCTAGTGAGGTGTTGGTTTGTTTTGTTTTTTGAGAAGGGAGGATCTTATTTTTCATTTCTCAGAACTGAAAAATGTGAGGTTTTGCTGCTGCATTGAGTTATATTAAAAACATTTCTTTTCTCTCTGGTTCTGGCATCTACTAAGAGGCCATCAACTTAGGCATCCTATGTAGGAGAGTGATTTTTGCCAACTGTAGCTGGGACAACTATAGCAAAGAATGTGGAAAGTGGCACCCTCCGTGCCTTTCTCAGGACCAGTAGTTTAACTCTATTTACTTTGTGTCTTCTAACACTTCCCTACAGTTGTGGTTCATTGGTGGTACCTTTTTTGTGTTCGTGGGTTTTTTAGTGCTGCAGTATACTTTTAAAAAAAAATTTTAAATAAAATTCTTCTGTCATTTTTGTGGAGTTTTGGAAAGAAGGCCAGGCCACATCTTGAAATGAAATTCATCTGAGGATTTTACAGCCCTAACTGGCTTTGTGTTTTGGTTACATTACTTATCCCTTTTCAGGGGGTAGGGACTCAGCTTTCTCATTTGTAAAATGAAGGAAAATTACCTCAGGTTGCTTTTTAAAAACAGATTTTCTGGCGTAGGCTTTGAAATGACTTTGTCATTGAGACTTTCAGGCTAGGTATGTTCTTTAGCTACTCAGCACAGTCTGATTTGGAACGTAGACGTTAATAGAAGTGAAAAAGAGTGAACTGTAACATTTTGGGAACTGCTGCTTGCTTCATTCTTACTCAGTTTCTAGCAGACAAATAATGTCTAAAGGTATACAGATTTTAAGCAAATACGAGTTCGTGTACTCTGCCTGGGTATGTATGCCCATGTGGGATTCTTCAGCTCACTAATCCAGAAGAGTTATATCCTCTGTGATAATGGATTTTTTTTTTTTTCCCTGAAGAATTGTACTAGATGAGTATCTGAGAACAGATACTTGGCTATTGCTGAGATCTTTGTTGGTCTGATTTGATCTCTGGATCCTAGTCTCCCTCCTGCCTTCCTTCCCTGCCTTCCTTCCTTCCTTTTTTTTTTTTTTTTTTTTTTTTGAGACTAGAGTCTCACTTTCTAAAAGCTGATCTTATCAAAGCTGGATTTAAAAATATTTTAATTTTAATAATCTTTCTGTTGGTGGAAACTGCAGTGACAGATAGGTTGTATCTAAACTGTGGTACCAGTCTCCTAATGTACTCAGCCTGTTCATATTAGTTCTGTGTAGCCCTGACAAATTCTTTCTGTTTCAGAATGGAACAACAGAAGAAGTGACTTCAGAAGACGAGGAAGAGGAGGAGATGACTGAAGTAGGTATTTTATGTAAGAATAACATTTTATAAATATCTTCATTTTTGAACATGTTAGTATTACTCTCTATTCTGCTTTATAAACCTGTGTTCATGTGGAATAATGCAAAGCACATTATTTTTGGAATGCAGTATAATTTCCAAACTCCAGCATTACCTCTAATCATATGTCTTTGAACAAATAGCTTTATCTAAATTCTTTGGATTTGATTTCCTATAAAATAAAAGCTCTTAACATTTACCCCTGAAATTGTATTTACATTTAATACCAATCAGCACTTAACCTGTATTTGGTTATTTTTAGGAAGAGGAACTACTAATTTTAAAAAGGTCTATATTTGTATAAAAGGGGAATCTGAGAACACTTTAAGACTGCTTTCCAGGAACAGTGAAACCATCTCTTGTTGAAAAATTGTTGGGCGTGGCAGCACTCCTAGCTCAGTGGATAGGGTGCCAGCCACATACATTGAGGCTGGTGGGTTCCAATACAGCCCAGGCCAGCTAAAGCAACAATGACGATTGCAACAACAACAAAATTAGCGGGGCATTGTGGAGGGCGCCTGTAAGTCCCACCTACTTGGGAGGCTGAGGCAAGAGAATTGCTTAAGCCCAAGAGGTTGAGATTGCTGTGAGCTGTGATGCCATGGGACTCTACCCTGTCTCAAAAAAAAAATTGTCCAAGAATTTTATCTTAATCTATTTATACTGCTATAACAATATCTGAGACTGGGGAATTTATAAAGAACAGAAATTTATTTTCATATAGTTTTGGAGGTGAAGTCCAAGAATAAGGTGTTGGCATTTGATGTCTGGTGAGGGTCTTCTTGTGTCCTCACATGACAGAACCAGGAGAGCAAGACAGAAAGCCAAATGCTGTGTGCAGCTTCATTAGTGAGGGCCTTAATCTCACGGAAGAGGAAGGACCCTTGTGACCTCATCACACCTGAAGGGTCCTACTTCTTAATCCCATCATGCTGGCAACACCTGAATTTTGGAGGGGACACATTTAGACCATAGCAAATTTAGTATAGCAAATTCCAAAGACACTGAGTGTAGGCCACTTAGTTGTCAGTCACTGATACAATTTTCGAGGTTTTCAGGCTCTGAAACTTTGCATTTAAATTCAAACTTCAGAATGAAGATCTGTCTCTGCATTGACTGGGTAGAAGGTATATGAATTCTGTGGTCTTGAATTGAAAATATTTTTTCTGTTTGAATCTTAGAATGATTTCAGGGTTTTACCTTATTTTCTTGATTTGGAAATTTTTAATCCAAAACATACTTTTAGAATGCTTAAGGACAGAAGTAGTAGTTATAGGCTTGTTTTGTGCATCTGGGAGTAAGGCAGGTCTTAAAATTATCCCATTAGAATATGACTCTTTAGGGTAGAGAGTTTAATGTTTGCGTTTTAACTTAGGTGGAATATACTGTATGAAAACATTAAACTTTTTCCCTGGATCCAGTGTATGAGGAAGAAGATAATATGATGTATACTAGGAGAATTTCTGTACTTTTTTTTCTTCATAAGATAATAAACAAGGACAGCAACATTTAGGGAAATCTAGAAAGTAGGAGGCTGGACTGTGGGGATGTTAGATTAGGATAGGTGAAAAGATACTCTAGGCTATTAAATAAAGTGGTAGAAAAGGCCCAGAATGACCTGGGTATGATGTGTTTGGGTGCACTGGATGCTGTTCTCCTGGGAGAAGGTGGTTGATGTGTTGAAGTCATCAGAAGCAAGAGTAGCTAGAAAAGGCAGATGATTAGAAGTTGTGTCTTAGAGCCTAGTGTTTCTATTTGGTGTGATTATTGATGGGAAGCCCTGAGGTAGAGAATAGTGTGCTGAGAATAGTTTTAGAAAGATGATAATAAATTCAATTTGGGATGTGCTGATTAATATTCGGGTAAGACATTTTATGGATGGGACTATAATGGCTTGAAGGTGTAGGAGAAGGAGATACAGACTAAAGGCATTTGTGAGAACTCGGAGGAAAATAAGCATAGAACAGAAGATTAGGGCTGAAAACGTGCACACTGGTGGGGGTACTCTGTGAAGTAGAGCAGGCACAGTTTGAATAAGAATGGAATGTCACAGGGTTGGAGAGATGGTATTCCTAGAAAGAGACCCATTGAGTTTGGACAGAAGGTAGTTGTTAACCTGGTCTAGAAATCAATGAATTAGTCTGCTTAAAAAAGTAGAGATAATATGCATAAACTACTCCTTTAGACAGTTTGGCAGTTGACATAAAAGTTAAGTTGACAGAAGTTAAGTTAGGATCGAAAGAAGAATTCTGTATAGATTTGTGTTTGTGTAAGAGCAGATAATACGGGAAAGGAGGGAACAGAATCAGGTAATTAAAGATGTTGGCTTAGAATTATTCAAAATTTTTTTTCTGACTTCTAATTGGAAAGCTTACTACAGAAAATTTGAAAAATAAGGATAAGTATTAAATGTCTCAGAGATAACAAATATTAACATTTTAGTATAAGTCCTCTTTGTTTATGTTCATTTTGGTATAATTGAGATTCTGTATATTTTGTATTCTGATTTTCATTTCAAACTTTTTATTGATACAGAGAAATAATTATGCTATATTGTATTTGTTCTGTGGTTGGTTGTAAGGTTGAAATGGGCATTTTTATGCCCAAATCTGTGTTGATAATTTAGACTAGTTTCTTAAATTAGAATTCTAGGATTGAGTAGGGAACAATTACGGTTCTTGATCCCTACTGCTGTTTCAAAAGTTCTTATATGAGACTTTAAAGATGACTTATTTGAACAAGTACAACTTTGTAAAGCTATTAAATCTGCTTTACTCAGAATCTAGGTTTAAGTAAAATACAGGATATAAAAGAAAGGAGCCTTGAGTTGAATGTGAGGATTTTTTTCCCTTCTCCATGGAACAGATATATTCTTTCTTTACTGTTTCCTGTTGAATCAATAATTTAACTTTTGCATAAGAAACTACTGAAGAAAAGTAATTTGAATAAGGTAATATTTTCTTTTTGTAGGATATAGAAGACTTAGATCACTATGAGATGAAGGAAGAAGAGCCTATTAGTGGGAAAAAGTCGGAGGATGAAGGTATTGAAAAAGAAAATTTGGCAATATTAGAGAAAATTAGGAAGACTCAACGGCAAGACCATTTAAATGTAAGTGTGTATAAATACTGTTTCTAGAAACTAGACTTCCGTGGTTAAGTAATCATCATTAACACAGGGCAGTTCATTAAGATACCAATGTTGGGCCTTCTTCCTCTTCCTTACCTTAGTGATGGGGATTCTGTCTAGTTTCTACCCTGTTGTTCTGCTCTTCATATCCACCTGCTGGCCCATTGTTTTGAAGGTATTTTCTCTGCTTACTCTCCTGCTGGATCTGTATTCAAATTCAGTCTTTTCCTACAAAGTACATTTACATTCTTTTACCTTCATGAAGTTGACCCTTGGTCTGGTCCATCTTGACCCAACCAAAAGTAATTTCTCTCTTTTTTTTTTTTTTTGACCAGGGCTGGGTTTGAACCCACCCCCTCTGGCATAAGGGACCAGCGCCCTACTCTTTTGAGCCACAGGCGCTGCCCAATTTTTCTCTTTTGACTTAAATCCTTTTTATGTGAAGCAGCAGAGACATGTGAAATGAACACTGAATTTGGTGGTTTCAGTTTCTTCAGCTCTAAAATGTGGACAATACGTATCTTTGGGATTATTGCTGTGAAAAATGAGAACAAGAAATACATAAAATGCTCAGAAATATCAGATGGTAGTCTGGCTGTCTGTCCAAACTTCTTTCTTCCTTCCTTGTATTAGTTATGCAAACCCATGCACTCTGAGGACCTGTTGCTTTGTTTTAGGCACAGCTTTTCAAACACAGGGAATGGTGAAAGTAGATACCAAATGTTGAAAACTTAGTAGATTATTCTCCCTCCTTCATTCTTATTTAGTACATTAATTTAATTGGTTAATTCTTCTTAATGGAACAAAGAAATTTAGCCAATCCTATATCTTGATTATTAAAAGATTTGTGGCATCTAGATTGATGATACTTTGCTGTGTCTTATGATCATTTCTAGTTTGTATGAGTTGTAATCAAAACAGCTGTAAAATGTTGAACACTTTCACATGATGTACTGTGCTAAGTGCTTTATTCTCAATTCAGTCTTCATAGCCATTGTATGAAATAAGTACTCTTCATATTTTATGGATATGAAAAAAAGGATTTAAACCAGTTCAAGGTCACATAGCTAGAAAGTAATATCTTTTTAACTTGATTTTTTTTTTCCCCCTCTTCAAAGTATAGGGCAGCTGTTAAAATCTCTAATTTCATGTACTCAAAATTTAACATAATCAAAAACTAGTTTCATTTATATTCAGTTAAATGGGTCATTTTCATCTTTAGAAAAGTCCCAGCACTAATAAGAACTGAAGCCAAATGCACGTAGACAGATAAGTTTCTTAATATGTGAACTAGACTGTCAGCAGAACATTCTTGCTTGTAGTCTTATTAATGGAACTCTATTTTAGTTAACGTGTGATGAGGGTCTTTAAGTGTTGATGGGGTTTGAAATAGTCTAACAGAATTTCATGCAGCCTGGGTGTTGCAGAGTCCATGGTGATTAGGACTTGTTGGTTAGACTTTTTTTTTTTTTTTTTTTTTCTTCTAGATGCTAAGAAATAGCAAATGAACCAGACTTATCCCCAGGTTAATATTCCTCTTAAAACATCATAATCCTCCATTTTCTTGAACTTTTTTGACTTTATAAAATGTTGAGTGGTGGGCTGGATGTAGTGGCTTAAGCCTGTAATCCTAGCACTGTGGGATGCTGAGTGGGGAGGATCCCTTGAGCTCCGGAGTTTGAGACCACCCTGAGAAAGAGCAAGATCCCATCTCTACTAAAAAAAAAAAAAAATGAGCTGAGCCTTGTGGTTAGCTCCTGTAGGCCAAGCTACTTGGGAGGCTAAGGTGGGAGGATCACTTGAGCCCAGGAGTTTAAGGTTGCTGTGAGCTAGGCTGATGCCATGGCACTCTTTACCCAGGGCAACAGAGTATGAGACTCTTTCTCAAAACAAAACAAAACAAAACAAAAAAACAATGGAATGGTGATCCATTTTTAAACTGTAAACTTTTATATCAGATTAAAATACCTTAAATCTTTACTTGACTCAATAGACCCTGGTAAACAGCAAGTTTTTTGTTTCAGGGTGCAGTGTCTGGGTCAGTACAGGCCTCAGATAGGCTTATGAAAGAGCTCAGGGACATATACAGATCACAGAGTTATAAAACAGGTAAGGACCTCTGGATCTCTGCTGTTCCTGTTGTTAGATCTCTGTTGTTCCTGATTTCTTTTGTTTTCTATCTTTAGATAATGTCGTTTCTTATAACTGGACAGAAATGGAAATGTTTTGTTTTATTTTAGGGATGTGAAACTCAAATGTAATCAAGCTCCAAAAGATGTTGGGGATAAAATAGGATGAGTTTACTGTTCTATTGGATTTTTTAAAAAATTGTTTTTATGCATATAATTCTTTATCTTCTGGCAAAAGCATGAGTAATATTGCTTTGGAAAGTAAATAAAAGATAATACACGTATATTTCATTGTACAAAGAACTATTACTAAGTTGATTTTTATGATATCCCCCTTCTTTTTTGAAATCAGTATAATCAGTTCTTATAGAGGTAGTTATGGTATAGGGTGGGTTTTAAACATTTTTCATTTCATTATTTGACTTAAGAGCGCTCTTACCAATAAGACTTTGAATATAGTGGAACCTCTCTTAACTAGACATAAAATTCCCTCATTGTTCCAGTGATTCTAGCAATGTTAAAATAAGACAAAGAGCCAAACTTTAACTTGTTTCAGGAGATAGCATTCTAACCCATTTGGGAGTCCTCAGAATCAGAATTGTTAAATTAGAATGGTTAGAACTTGCTTAAAAACAAAACCAAGAAAATCAATGCTTTATAGAGTACAAGATAAGCCAAACTTGTTTCTGAGTTATTAGAACTTTGGGTATTCTTAGTTTTTCTTATAAGAAGTCTAAAAGTTTATCTATAGAAATCTAATAGGGTACAAATATTTGAATACTAGTTTTATGTTTAAATGTTAAATAATCACTTGTTTCAGCATTGTTTACAATAGCAAAATTAATAACCAGATATTGGGTAGCATTAGTTAAATTACAGTAAATTCATAAATTACTACAGAGTTATTAAAAAGATCAAGAATAGATTGATATAAATTGGAAAGATAGAAAGTTAAAGAAAGGTTGTAAAATAATATAGAAAGAGTCCCATCTTTATAGAAATGTTTATATGTACATAGAAGAGAAATCTTAGGTACATAGGATTTTGTGTAATATATATTTTTTCATTTACTCAAAGCTAATGGTAGGCAGTTTCTTAACTCATTAAAGAATCCTCTTAAGTGATTAATTATTTGTTAAGGGAATAAGATACTCTGCTCTGGTGTGAAAATATTTACAATATAGCTTAGTTCCATGTTTTAATAGCAAAATTTATAGCTTTTGTTGGATATTCATTGTATACATTTATACCAGAGTAGTAATTATCTGATGAATGAAGAGTAATTAACATGCTCTATATGTTAACAGGGATTTATTCAGTGGAACTCATAAATGACAGTTTATATGACTGGCATGTAAAACTACAGAAGTAAGTGGGTTTTTTTGTTATCTCACTCTTTACAGTGGTACTACATAGACTATCACAATGGAGTATTTTTTTCTCTTTATTTGATACCTTTACTTTTGCTTAAAACTTTAGATTTTGTTTCTATGGAAATAGTTTTTAGATTGTTAAAATGTGCTGTTTCTGAGGCTTATTAAGTAAAATGAGAAAGGAGGCAAAAAGAGGGACCAGTCGTAGGATAAAATATTTTGTGGAATTAGTAAAACAATGGGAATTTAGAAACAAGCATCTTTAGTAACTTAATGATAACCGGTTTATATTTGAAATAAGGGATTTGAGTAGGACCTATATGTACAGGGTGTCCATACAGTTTGTGTGCAATTTAAAATAGAATAATTGTAGACAAATTTAGATTTTATTAGTGGTTTAACTTTTTGTCTTGTCCATAGCAAATTTCACTCCTTGAACTCCTTTGCTAATAATACAAATTTAGGAAAGCATATTAAAATTTTTTTTGAGTTAAGAAAAATTATATACACGATTGTTTTATTTAGAATGACTGCTAACTTTGATCCACTGTTAGAATAGATTTAGAGTACTGAGACTGTTTGCACATTTATTCCCAAGGAGCTTGAGGCTATAGTGACCTGTTTTTACTGGGGCGGTAGAGGACTTTACATCTCCTTTGTCTGGAATTTAACCTAGGGACTGTTTTAGCTCTTTGATTGGTTCATTTTTGAGTTTAGTAAGAAAAATTCTCTTGACTTTTTGTTTGAACTGTTTTTTGTTTTGTAATTCTTAGGGTTGACCCAGATAGTCCTTTGCACAGTGATCTTCAGATCTTAAAAGAAAAAGAAGGCATAGAATATATTTTGCTTAACTTCTCTTTTAAGGTAAGAAAATAGTAACGGGTCTTCGTATGGGAGTGTATATTTGTGCAGTGCTTGGAAAACAATTTGGTGTCATTCGGCTCAGGAATTCATGTAGACATGGTGTGCTCTGTAAGAAATTGAGTACTTAAATACACCAGTAGTGTGTTCAGAGTGACTGTTAATGATAGCCCCAAACAGAAAATAACCCGTGTTTGTTTCAATAAAATGGAGAATTGTGGTATTCATAAAATGGTTTAAAGTCTACGGATATGAGATATTTTGAAGGAAAACAAAGATATGAAAGAACACTTTACTTGTACTTACAAAAGAATCGTTACAATTTTCTGAAAGTTTCTTATCTTTCTTTTGTGCACGTCTGTCTTGTGTGATGACATAGCTTATGATTGAACTTCCTTGAAATCGCCCAAATAGGCGTGTATTGATATCCTTCTCAGTTTTATTACTGTAGGGAATACTGTGGGTGTCAACTGGATTGTCCTCCTAGAGTAGGGATCTGGTCTATGTTTACTGAAGTTGCTAATGACTGTGTTTTTACTGATTCGTGTGGTGGGAATGAGTGAAACACTCAGGCCAAACAGAACAAACAAAAAATATTGGAAAAACCAGGAAAGTAACTTTCTTTTTAAAAACATTAAATCACATTCTCATGTACCCAACACCAAACTTAAGAAATAGAACCTTATAGAAATAGAACCTTAGAGGCTGAGGTGGGAGCATCACTTGAAGCCAGGAGTTCAGGACCAGCCTGGTGGCCTGGCATGGTGGCACACACCTGTAGTTCCAGGACTGTGGGAGGCCGAGGCCGGGTGGATTGCCTGAGCTCAGAGATTCAAGACCAGTAAAGCAGCAGTGAGCCAGAGTAAGACCCCGTCTCTACTAACAGCAAAAACAGCTGGACGTTGTGGTGGGCATCTGTGATCCCAGCTACTGGGGAGGCAACGGGAAAGAGCATTGCCAGAGGAAGAAGAAAATGAACAACAAAAAAAAAGTACTTCAAATGAAAAAGAATGAACAAGCAAGCTGAAATTAAAAATTAAAAAAAAAAAAAAAAAAGTAGCCAGTCACTGTGGCGTGGTTGTAGTCCTAATCACTTGGAGGCTGAGGTGAGGATCACTTGAGCCCAGGAGTTCGAGGTTACAGTGAGTTATGATCACACCACTGTACTCCAGCCAGGGTAACAGAGTGTTTTTAAAAAACAAAAACAAAAATAACCTTATCTGTACTTTCAAAGCCCCCCAGGTGCTTTGTGACTTCCTTCTGGGAAGGGTATCTTTAAGGAAATGTGAAATCTTGGCCAAGAAATGAGAGGACTTGCGATCGCAGGTAGTGTTTTTATTATTTTTTCCTAGTCTAGGTAGAACTTCAGGCAGGGAACAAGGTGGATGGCTGAAATTCTGTTGGATTTGCATTTCTGGAACATGGCTCCTGATACCAGAAAGAAGGGCCTTTTCTAGGATTGGAGTATTTCTTACTATGCCTGGGAAGAATGTGATTGCCTTGAGCTAACTAACCTTAAGAAGACCTTAAACTGAATTGCCAAGTCATTAGTATTGGGATTTACAGACTTTGGAGGATAGCAGGTATGACTCAGAAAGAAAGGTTCACAAGAAGGAGCCAGAACAATACATGTTTATATCCTCAGATGTCCACAGTGATAACTTGAGAAAAATGGAACTTGAGGTATAATACAAGACTGGGAATGGGGGCAGGAGAGAAAAGGGACAACAGCTTGGCAAATCCATTTTGCTATGCTTTTAAGGAAACATTTTTCTGACTGAATTGAATTGTGAAGTAGTACTTTAAGAAGGCTTCTTCAGACAAATTGAGGCTCATGTAGAGACAGGGTTGGGAAGAGATTCTTTTCCATGTCCTAAGGTAGCTGATAAATTGTGGCTTTGGAGAAAAGAATGTGGGGTTGCATGTGATGGTAACTTGTCTTCAACTATTTGAAAGACTGAGTATGTGGAAGTATTAGTTTGTTTCATTTATTGTTGAACATAGAGTATAAAACTAGAGCTAGTTAAGTCAAATTATAACAAGACTATTTTCAATTCAGTTTAAGGCAGTGATTTGTAACTATTTAGAGCCTTCTGGTTTTGTAGTCTTTCAGAGAGAGAATCCTAAGAAGGCCAAATGTTGGGTGGCGCCTGTGGCTCAAAGGAGTAGGGCGCCAGCCCCATATGGTAGAGGTGGCGGGTTCAAACCCAGCCCCAGCCAAAATCTGCAAAAAAAAAAGCCAAAATGTAAAATTGTTTTTTCCTGAAGAATTCCTTTTCATTTCTATAAAATTTTGATTACTGAGTTCCAGGGTACAGAGTTTATAGAATAGAATTCCTAGGTTTCGATGTGGAAAAGTTATTCAGAGCTACTTAAAATGAACGTAGTTCTCACATAACCCATTGATGTGAGGCTTTGTAGTCATTGATTTGGCATCACATATGTAAAGATCTAAATAATAGGAGGTTAAATGAGTTGTACTTTACTAAACTTTGCATCTGTTCTTTTCATTATGTCTGTTAAATTGTAGATAAAAGATGAGCTGCTTGTTCGAAAGTGGATTGTAACAACTGTCATTAAGTTGGGATCTTGTGTGGGTAGATTTCTTTTTCTAACTTGCAATAGAAATCTAAGATTATCCACTTTAGCCATCAGAAATATGCATATCATTCTGTTAGTAGGATTGAGTGTTCATAACTTTTGTTTCTCAGAATCTTATTTGAGGGTTAAAGACTCTTAGCCACTTTAGCTATAGTCAGTTCATTAATGGAAAGACTCTGTTCTTCTGGAAAACTTTGGTTTCCAGGCCTGAGAATTTGAAAAAGAGAGTTGTGTTGGATAGCCTAAGATGTAGATGAGGCTTCTTTTCTCTCATATTCCTCTCTTCGTACATTTTTATCATGTCTGATGGTCTTTGTCTTTTTTTTTCTTTTTCTTTTCTTTTCTTTTCTTTCTTTTTTTTTTTTTTTTGTGGTCTAGTCTCACTCAGTCCTCCTATGTAGAGTGCCATGGCATCAACCTAGCTCACAGCAACCTCAAACTCTTGGGCTCAAGCAGTCCTCCTGCCTGCCTCAGCCTCCTGAGTAGCTGGGACTACAGGTGCCAGCCACCTGGCTAACTTTTCTGTTTTTGGTAGAGATGAGGTCTCTCTCTTGCTCAGGTTGGTTTCTAACTCCTGAGCTCAAGGAATCCACCTGCCTTGGCCTCCCAGAGGTGCTAGGGTTAAAGGTATGAGCCACTGTACCTGGCTGTCATCTTTGTCTTTAATTGGATCAGTTAGTCCCTTGCTTTTAACGTTATTTCATTGATATTTAGGTGTAAATCTACAGTTTTTAGGCAGTTTCTATTTGTCATTCTTGTTCCATTTTCATTTTGGGGTTGTTACCCCAGTTTCTCACCTCTATTGTCTTAGTAGTATCTTTTTTTTTTTTTTTTTTTTTTTGAGACAGTCTTACTTCGTTGCCCTTGATTGAGTGCTGTGCTGTCATAGCTCACAGCAACCTCAAACTCACTCTTGGGCTCAAGTGATTCTCTTGCCTCAACCTCCGGAGTAGCTGGGACCACAGGGGCCCATCACAACGTCTGGCTATTTTTAGAGACAGTGTGTCACTGGTTTAGGCTGGTCTTGAATCCATGAGCTCTGGCAATCAACCCATCTTGTCCTCCCTGAGTGCTGGAATGACAGGCATGAGCAGCACGCCTGGCCTTGTTATCTTCTTCTTTATTGCCCTACATTTGGAGTATGTGTCTCTGACTTGTCAAATCTAATATAAATTTGTTAGCTTGAATATTTTTCTTTTCCTTGTCAATGCAAGGACCTTAGAACACTTGGAATTGATGCACTTGCTGCCAAATATGTGCTATTACTGTCATGCATTTCAGTTCTATACTTACAAAAAACCCTACACAGTAATTCATATAATCAGTCAATATCCACTTAGATCTTACATGCATGTTTACTCTTGTCATGTTCTTTTTCCTCTGTTTTCAGCTGGGATCATCTTTCTCCTGCCTGAAAATACTCTTTGGTATTTTTTTTAGGGTGGGTCTGTGGATAGAAAAATACTTGTATTTTGTTTTTGCAGAGTATTTTCATTGAGGATAGATTTCTAGGTTGGCAATTCCTTTCTTTCAGCATCTTGAAGATAATTTTCTTATCGTAGCTTCTACTTCCTCTTGAAGGGATGATTAAATCTTGTGAAGTCTTTGATCAGTTTTGGAAAATTCTCAGCACCCATATCTTCAAATATTGCTCTGCCCCGTTCCTTTTCCTTCTAGGACTCTGTGTATGTGGTAAGCCTTTTCCATACATTATCTTGTATCTTAAATTCTTGCATTTTTCACCTTTGTAACTTATTTTCCAGTTTACGGAATCTCTCTAAGTTTCTGCTGTGGTTAAGTTCATCCATTAAGTTATTAATTTCAGTTGTATTTCTAAATGTCAGGATTTCCATATGGTTCATTTCTATAATTTGCAGTTCTCTGCCAGGTTTTCCATCTTGTCTGTCTTTCCTAGTACATATTCAGCAGTTGTTTTAACTCTTGTTATTTTGGTCCCTGTGTCTATTGTTGGTGCCTCTTTTTTCTGATCGTGTAGTCTGTAATTCTCATGTGACTGATTTTTAGGAATAGATATTACATATGAAAAGTCATAGAACTAATTTGAAGCCTAGCTGATGCTTTTCTCCAGAGAAGATTTACGTTTGGGTATTAGCAACCCAGGATTACTTCATTCAGTCAGGAGTTGACATGATTTAAAGCTGGACTTCATTGCCTCTCAGGGCAGTCTGCAGTTTATCCTTCAGGTTCCCAGCCTAATGTGTTGGGAGACTTCTCAGGGCCTCTCTTTGGTGGACCCTGAACTCCAACTTTTATCTCCCTGTGGGTCTATGAGTTCTACTTAGCTTGTTAACTTCTTACTTTTTTCTTTTTCTTTTTTTTTTTTTTTTAAGGATAAAAAGAATATTTGTTGTTCTTGTTAATTTTCAACATTACCAGTACAAAGGGTGATACATTCTGTAGTTCTTGGAAAACATTTTCAAGCTGATTTTCAGTAATATCAGCAATCACATCTGTTATCCTAGCTTTCAAGTCTTCTAAAGATTGAGGTTTGGATGAACAAACATTAGCTTTCACATGTCCGCATAAAAAGAAACCCAGTGGAGTTAAATCTGGCGAATGTGGAGGCCAGGAAAATGGTCCACCTTTTCCAATTCATCTGTTAGGGAATTTCTCATGTAGAAACTGTCTAACATGCAAAGCAACGCAACAAGAAGTATCATCTTGTTGGAATACTATATTCTCTATCATTCCTAATTCTTCAAGCTAAGGAATACATAATTTTGCAGCATTTCTAAATAGTTATCACCATTAACACCCCCTTCAAAAAAGAAGGGCCCTATGACTCGATTTTTGCCCAAAGCATACTGCACATTAACTTTGGGAGAATCTCTTTCATGTTCAACAGACTCATGTGGATTTTCAATTCCCCAAATATGACAGTTATGCCTGTTGACTTTGCCACTAATGTGGAATGTTGCTTCATTGGAGAACATTAAATTACTCAAAAATGCATCATTGCTAAGGTTTTCATTGAACTGGTGACAGAAAGTTAGTTGTGCATGATAATCCTCTTTCTAACATTTGATGCACTTGAATTTTGTATGCTTTCATGTGAAGTCTTGTCCGCAGAATCATCTGTACAGCAGACATTGGAAGCCTCAGGTCTAGGGATACCTCTATTAATGACTTTCTTGGATTTGCCTTAACAGTTTCTTCTACAGATGCTAAAGTTCCTTCACTAATACGTGACCTATCAGATCGGGCTTATTGACAAAGCCTGTTTCTTTAAATTTTTCCATCCACTTTGATATGGAATCCTGTGTGGTGCTTCTTTCTTGTAATGGGTTCTAAACCTTTGGACAGCAGCAGTAGATTTTAGTACAACCAACCAAAGAACACAGTTTTCTTTCTCTTCTAGTGAAGCCATCTGATTTAAATTAAACTATTTCAAATTGCAGAACTTTATGGATACTCTGTACAGTTCTTTTCTCAGGAGTTATGGAATCATTAGCAAATTCCCAGAAGTTACTGGAGTCATTAGCTTATTCAGATCACAAAAGTGACAGTTGTGAATCACTTTCCAAAAAGCAACCTCTTATCTTTTTCTTTTGTAATTGGAAGAAAACCTACGGGAAAAGACGTCCATGGGGTCCCTTTTTCCTTTCTGCTTTTAGCATTGTAATTGTTAACATTCTGTCTACCTTTTCTAGTTCTCAGCCAGATGATTGATCTGAACTACCTAGTCTATCGTTATCGGAATGGTTCTTTTAATAGTTCTTGTGGAAGTGGAACCCCTTCATAGATTTCTTAAGTTTACCAACACAATTCTGTTTGAGCCTGATCTTAACTTCATTTTATTTGCTTGGGTTTTCATTTCATTTTGTATTTTGGTACTAATTTTATTACCCTCACTCATTATCTGATAATAAATGTACCCTTTCTCTATAGACTCTTAAAATCTTCTAAGTAATAGTCTTAAGGATGGTCTTACAATTAATTAAACTTACTTGGTTTTTAGGATAACTTTCCATTTGATCCTCCCTTTGTTCGAGTGGTGTTACCTGTTCTCTCAGGAGGGTAAGTTGAAGTTACTATTATTGTTTTAATAGCGTGCAATGGAATGGTTTGGAGAGCTAGTCCTAGGATTTTTGATTTCGATCTAGAGTGGACCTGAACATTACATTTTTAAGAAATTTTCAAGTGAAATTGATGCTACGGGTCTGGGGCCTATACTACAAACCATTGGTTATAAACTGTTATGTTGTTTATAGGTGGAGTTTTTAAAAAATGGTTCCTGTTTATATATATATTCATCATCAAACCCAAATATTTTCAAGTAAAAATTTTGGGATTGAAGGTTTAGAGAAAGTTTTATGATTAGAAAGCGATTCCCACATGCCTGTGATCCTAATTGCTACTTCTAGGTATTATAATCACAGGAAATCTCAGGGTGCTGGCTGTCTGATTCCATCTGGAGGTAGTAGTTGCAGTTCACTAGAATCAAATGCTAATCGTCATGCAGTATTATTGAACTTTTGATGCTTTTTTGTGATTAGAAGTCTTACAACGGTGAGGAGAAGATCAGAATTTGTTTTACTCAGATTAGTTATGGTACAGACCCTCAAAGTAGGAGCAATTAAACTAATTAGACAATTTTCAAACAACGAATTCCATTTTGTGAGATAATCCATATTATGATGATTAAGGTCTAAAATGTCCAGACCTTACTTTGATCATTTCTACAGTTGAAATAGTTAATAGTTAACATTTAGGGTAAAAATAGGGGTGACTATGTAAAAGACTTCAGAACTTTCTGAAGAAGTGGTTTGCTCTTATTATTTTTAGTTTGCTTTACATGCTTATTTCTGTTTTTTTTTTTTTTGGGGGGGGGTGGAAGAGCACTTGTTAAGAACTGTTTCTGTGTAGTCAGAATATGTATTAACTGTGGTGTTGATACTGTGGAATAGTTGTTTGTGCATGGTGTCTGAAGTTCAGGGTAAAAAGCTTGGTTTAAAAAAAAGAAAGTTTAATGTTACTACATATGGATGTGCTGAACCCATTTAGAGTTCTGCAACATAGTAAGGTAATATTGCCCTTCCTTTTTTTTTTTTTTTTTTTTTCTTTTTTTAAGACAGAGTCTTGCTCTGTCATCCTGGGTGGAGTGCATCATAGCTCACTGCAGCCTCAAACTCCTCAGCTAAAATGATCCTCCTGCCTCAGCCTCTTGAATAGCTGGGATTACAGGTGTGCATCATGGTGCCTGACAGATTTTTCTGTGTTTAGTAGAGATGAAATCTTGCTCTTGCTCTTGCTCAGGCTGGTCTCTTAACTCCTGAGCTCAACTGATCCTCCTGCCTCAGCCTCCCAGAGTGTTAGGATTGTAGGCATGAGCCACTGCACCCAGCCAGTAATACAGCTTTTTAAGAGTTTGCAGCCACGTCCCTCAGGATGTTCTGTGAGTACTTGTACAATGATATATTAATAGATACTTGTTTTAAAAGGATTTCAGGATTTTGAGAAACCAGGTGCAAACTATTCTTTACCAAAGGACTTTCTTGGAGCCTTAATGTGACTTTCCAACATGATGGTAAATAGATTTCCCCAAATTTATCTAATTCATAATTTTTTTTATCCCACAGCATCTCAGACGATGCTGTCCTCTCTTCAGCTTTGGAAAATGCTACTGTGTTAGAAATCCAAAGTTCTGAGTGACTCCCATATGTTTCCTGCTGGAGAGGAAGAAAAACGGAAGTAATCCCTTAATGGGCCAACTTCAGGGTCTTTTGTTAGGCTGTTACAGAATTGATCACAAGGATGAATGGAAGTCATAGGTTAATTGAGCATGAAACAAAGTTGTTTAGAATTGTGTAAAACTTCATTTTGTTACTTTTAAGGCTTTCCTATACTGTTTTGGGTTAGGCAGTAAAAGTGCTATAGAAACTAAAGCTGATCAACTTTGGAAGCTGGAATGTTAGGTAACCTAGCCAAATATTTACATATGCAAAGTAACCTAGGACTGAAAAATGATAATTTTTTTAACCTTTGTGTCTCTTGCTTAGATATCAGCCTTTTAGTAGCCACTAAGTTGTAGTTCTTATGTTTTTCACCATTTCATGTTAAAATATTATTTTTTATGAAGCCTTTACTGATTGGGGAGAAGACATAATTGTTATGCTTTAGTTTTATGCTTGTTCATAAAATTGTGATGTTTACTCAAAATTCCCATAAACATGGGAACAGAAAGGTTATTTTTGTTCAGTCTTATTCAAGAGAAAAACATAAGGAAAGGATTTAGAAAAATTTTATAAGTTCAAGATAAATGGATAAAAATATTTTGAAACATTATGAAATTTGATTATAAAATTGATTAGCATAGGTTTTCCACACTTTGTCATGAGCTATCCCAGGAATTTTAAGTTTGTGATCTTAAGTAGTTTACCTCTTAGTAATAAGACACATACATGTACTTATGAATAATTCCATTTTCTGTTTTAAAATCTTTTACATAGCTTCTCTTCATTGATTCTTTTTTTAAAAACAATGGGGTTTTTATCTCCATTATTCAATGAAAAGTCTGAGTAATAAGTCAGCTTGTGATTTATCCAAATAAAAGTGTTTTCCATTATAGCAAATGCCAGCTTTATGAAAAGGGATTAGAAGTATAAGTACTCTTTCGAATGTCAAATGTTAAGTATGGGTTTATGTTCTTTGATGTTTAAAGGAACTCTGGCAGTAGTGGCCTGGGAAGACTTCAGTGAAGTCAGTGAGATCTCCGCTGGTCCTTTAAATATGAGTGGGGTTTGGTCAGCTGGTGGAGGTTGAAGGAAAATTACTTACATAGATGAAAGTAAACACAATCACATATCTAGGAAAGAATGGGATCTATTCAGAGTATACCACCCAGTTTGGGCTTTGACACAAGGAGGGTAGGATTCATATAATAACACCATGGAGTAGTAAGACTTTTTTTTTTTCCCCCTTGTGAGCAAACTATTACCCCTGGGTATTGAATTCATCTTTCCATAACTGGGGCAAGAACAAGGGAACACCAGTAAAGAAAATGTTTCAGAAAGATAAATCTGGTGACAGCAGAAGAGGCTACAAGACAAATTGTGCTCACAAAGCCCAGAAGGATGTGATGCTAGCTGAGTGCCCAGGCTGCTGTCTCAGAGTGAAAGGCTATGACCTTCACCTGGTGCAGTAGTGAGGGGAGTGGGAAGAGCAGTGAAATGGAAAAGCTCAATTGAGGCAGAATCAAGATGACTTGTTCTTCAGTCAGCCATTCAGTGAGAAGGAAGAGTTAACTAACTTGGAGAACTGAAAGAGGTGAAATACTGATGGAACTCAGAGCTCACCCTCTCAGAATTAGGATAAAGTTAATGCATTGTGTGATTGAGCACACAGTGTTTTCTAGTTGCTATCATATTTATTTCTTGACATAGGCAATTTTTTTTTTTAACCTAAAGCTTTATTATGATACACATATGTGCTAAAACTCACCCTTTTAAAGTGGACAGTCCAGTGGTTTTTAGTATGTTTAGAGCTGTGCAACCATCATCACAAGTTATTTCAGAACATTTTCATCACCCCCAAAAGAAACCCCATACGCATTAGCAGTCACTCCCTCTACACCCTGTCTTTCTCATCTTTGGTCCTGGCAACCACTAATCTTTCTGTCTTTCTAGATTTACCTATCCTGGATATTTTAGATAAACAGAATCATATAAAATGTTGCCTTTATAACTGAATTCTTTAACAGTAACTATAAATCAAATGCCTAAAGAGGCTGAGCTTAGGGTAGTGTTTGCTTTACAACTTTGCCAACTGAAATTTTTTAAGTTAAAAATATTATGTTTATGTGTGTGACTTAGATTATTAATGTTTAAAAAATTTTTTTCTTTGTTGTCTAGTGTCCATGAACTGTCTCACTATTCACTAGGAACTCTTTGTTTGAAGGCAAAGAGCTGTAAGAATTTGGAACACATATTGATAAAATGAATGTAATTCAGTTTGGGCTTGGTGGCTCAAGCCTATAATCCTAGCACTTTTACCGAGGCAGGTGGATTGCTTGATCTCAGGAGTTTGAGACCAGCCTGAGTAAGAGTGAGGCCCTGTCTCCATTAAAAAATTAAAAAGACTAGCCAGGCATAGTGGTGCATGCCTGTAGTCCCAACTACTCTGGAGGCTGAAGCTGAGTCCAGGAGTTTGAGGTTGCTGTGAGCTGTAATGCTGCCACGATACTCTACCTAGGACTTAAGACTCTGTCTCCAAAAAAAAAAAAAAAAAGACTGCAGAACTAGAACCAACAGTTTCTTTTAGGTGTAAGTGCTGGTGATAGCGTATATTAAGGAAAAGTTTATTTTTATTTTATTTTATTTTTTGCAGTTTTGGACCGGGGCTGGGTTTGAACCCGTCACCTCCGACATATGGGGCCAGCACCCTACTCCTTAACCCATTAAAAACGTCCAGAAGATATTCATTATTATGGATGCAGTAAAGTTGCTGCCATAGTCAGAGGAAAAACACTTGGCTGAGTAACATGATGGTAGCGAAAGTTTCAGATGCAAAGAACACTTGAATCTCATTTAAGAAAACTGGTTCTTCTGTCCCATTCTTCAGAATATTTAGGGCTAAGTTCTTAGTTTCTGATATTATAAAAGTCTAAAAGTATTCTGTTCTAAGAACCATTAATACTTTAAGAATTGACTAGATGTAGAGTGATGACATTAAAATTTTTAAATTACCTGTATTTCTATATCCTAACAGTTTTCATTTTCTGCATGTTATCTTCTAATCTTTACTTAGGTACACACTTTCTAAGTAATGGCACTTTAAAAATGGTTGAAGAAAGAATATTGAGATCAAGAGAATTTCATATGATCCTTTTTTTCTTTTTAAGGTACGTCTTGGGTGGAGGAGCATTATGTATGGAACTTCTCACAAAACAGGTGATATTTTCTTATGGGTACTCAGCTGTCAATTTCAATAATGTTTTGATTATGTAAATCAGATTCTAAGAAAAGTTCTTATGTAATAGCACCTACCTTAAAAAAATTTAGTTCTTTTTTAAATAGCATCTACTTTTAATAATGAAAGAAAACTATTTAAGGTAAACCAGTCAAATGATATTGTACTTCATGCTGAGTCTATGTTAGGATAGGCATTAAGACTGATTTATTTAAGGTCGTGCTTTGCTCATGTTAGGCAATTGATTGTGTAAGTTTGTCTTATTTTTTTGTGTGATTCTGGAAATGGTCCAATTTTACTTTGTCCCCTTGACTACCAACTTATTAACACTGATTTGCTGTTGTAGAGTTGTTAATATGCCATTTTGTTAGGCTTTCCCAGGTGGGAATGGAGAACACTACTGTTTCCTCGATGTGTTTTCTTCTTCCTGTAGGGCTGGAGCAGTGCCTACTCAATAGAGTCTGTCATCATGCAAATAAATGCCACCTTAGTAAAAGGCAAAGCCAGAGTACAGTTTGGAGCAAATAAGGTACTTTTATTAAGAATTTTACATAGAGTGTAAGATATATTTTATGTTACCTTAAGAGGGTTCTTTTTCTGTGTTGACGTTTTTGGGACCATTTCATTTTCATTTGGTTTATTCTTGTTACAGAAGTGATCTATAGTAGACATAAGAAAATTGAAGATACTCACTGATAATCAATTACATAGTATCTAGTATCTGTTCTTTTTGTCTTTGCTATATTTAGTATAAACATATCTACAGTTTTAAATTTGCTGTGGGTATGTACAGCATAATAAATTATATGTACTTAGAAGTCTTGCAAAATTAAGATCACCTTGTAATCCTATTGTGTTAATTCCTATTGTGCTTTTAATGTGCTAGGTTCTAGTCTGAACTTTTTACTTATGTTAACTCTTGAAGCCCTTTTAATAACCTAAAAAGGTAGGTGCTATTATTGTCCTTGTTTTGTAGATGAGGAAACTGAAGCACAGAAAGGTTAGATAACATGTCTAAGGTCATGGGTAGCAGAGCAAGGATTGGAACCAGACAGTCTGGCTTGCATAGGCTCAGCCAGCAGGAGCTGAGAGACAGCCATGGGGCAGAAAGAAGTTGGTCAGGCTGGTTTTCTGTTTAGTTAACATGAATCACAGGGTATACATCAACTCTAGGACATAGCAGTGAGGAAGCCTTCTAAAGCAGAGGTCTGTTGTCATGACTTCAGTAGGAATTTGAGGTTCAAAGGCAAGATAGTGCTCTAAGAAGCTTCCATCCACTATTATGGGAGGGAATGGTAGTTGAGTTATACTGTAATCTTAGAGAACACAGCCCTTGAGGCAGCTCCTGACCTATTTCTCCAGCCAGAAGGGCACTGATCTTTCCCCACTGCCCATAGACTGCCAATGATTTGCTGGTAGAATCCCCTAGTCAGTGATCACATTCAGGCGAGAGATCTGTTTTATTTTTTCCCAGGCAAAGAGAATCAAGTGGCTACCTATACCACGCAGTCCAGTCTTTTATAACAAAGAGCTCAGGGATCCAAATCTGAGAACTTTCTTAAAACTGAGATTCTCCAGGGGGCTAATATGGCCTTATTTTAGTTGTATCCACAGCTGGCTTTAGAAGCAGACATGGATACTTTCTGGAGGAGAGCATCTCTTATTTAAGCCTCTAGGATTCCCAAAGATTAAAAGTTAAGCAAGCATGAATTTAGTCAAAGGTTATAGCATTCAAGAAGGCAATCCAACAGATAGGGGAATTGGTAGAAATAAGGAATAATTATTTACATTATTAATTATGGGAACATGTATCCCCAAAGACTGTGTAGGTTTTGGAATTATCAGATGTAGAACAGACACTGGACAGTAGAATTGTGAGAAAATAGTTGTATGTGAAATCTAATATTAAAAAAAGGATGGAATTCATAAAATTGGTCAAGCAGTAAGATTACAAGGAATTTGGAGGAAGATATGAAAAACACGTAAGCAGAACTTATAGAAATAAAGAATATAATTATTGAAATGAGAAACTCAAATGGATTTATACATCAGAAGAGAAAATTGATTATATAGTATCTCCAAAGTCGTAATTCAGAATAGTGCATAGAGAGAAATGGGAATAGATAGGCACAAGTTGAAAGAGAGGTAAATGGGTCTAAGATATATCTTAGTAGAATCCCAGGAGGAAACATTTAAATTACATTAGACAGTAAGAGAAATAGAAGTTGTAAAGCAAGTTCATATACACCAGTCATAACAAATGTAAATTGACTAAAGTTACCAGTTAAACAAAATGCAGCTATTTCTAAGAAAGATATTTAAAATATGAGGATACAAAAAGATTTACAGTTTTATAACAGGAGAGGGTGATAAAGATATGTATACGTTAATCAAAAATAGGGTGATGGAGCACTATCAAACATAGGAATTTGGAACAGAGAGCATTAGGGAACTACTTATGATAAAAGTCTCAGCCAACTGGGAGATGATAGCAATTTTTGTACTTTATGTACTTATCAAAATGGCCTTGAAATACAGAGAAAAACCGGCTAAAAACCACAGGGGGAAATTGACAAATTTACCACTATAATTGGAGACTTCAGCATATTCTGCTTATGGTAAGTTAAACAGAATGTCAAAATACAGATTTGAATAACCAATTAACAGGTATGGTCTAGTGGATAAACATAGAGCTCTATATTCAATAATCAGATACTGTCTGTCCTTGTCAAGTATCTATGGAATATAGGGGAAAAATTTCTCCACGTATTCATAAAGTAATGAAGCCCAAAGATTTAAAAACAATTCCTTCCATATAATGTTAATAATTTGAATACGATGCAAGTAAGGTTAGAAGGTAATGATAAGGGACTAATAAAAACCTACGTGAATTTGGAAGCGAAACATCTATTTTTTATTTAGTTTTGTGGGTGGTTTTTCTTTTGGGGGGAGGGGGGAGACAGTCTCACTCTGTTCCCCCAGGCTAGAGTGCAGTGGCATCCTAGCTCACAGCAACCTCAAACTCTTGGGCTTAGCAGTCCTCTTACCCCCAACCTCCTGGGTAGCTGGGACTACAGGTGCCCACTGCAACACCTGGCTAGTTTTTCTGTTTTTAGTAGAGACAGGGTCTCACTCTTGCTCAGACTGGTCTTGAGCTCCTGAGCTCGGGTGACCCACCTGCCTCAGCCTCCCATAGTGCTAGGATGACAAGGTGTGAGCCACCATGCCTGGCATAAACATACTTCTAAATTTTGGTTTAAAGAAATCAAATGAAAATTTAGAAATACCTGGAATTGAACCATAATTAAAATACTAAAATTCTGTTATTTCTTCACTACCTCTCTCTCCCTTTCCCTCCGTCTTGAATATTCTCACTCTCCCTATTATCTGAAACAATCATGAAGCTAATTCTATTCAATGAAGAAAACCTCAAATTCTAGAAAGAAAGGACAGATGTCTCATTCTTTGATTTAATTAAATAAAACCATAAGTTATAACAAACCAGAAAAATGTTTCTTTGTGGAATTTTAAAATTCACTTCAGTACCCTTAAGTCAAAGAGGAATTTGAAATTAAAACTGCAGATTATATGGAGATTAATAATACAGTCATTACTTATCAAACTAAAGGAGAGCTCAGAGAAATATTCACAACCTTAAAATCCCTATTGAAAAAAAAAAAAAGAAAGAAAAAAGTATGGAGAACCTTGAAAGAACTCAAAATAGACCTTCCATTTTATCCCACAGTCCCATTACTAGTCATCTTTCTTAAAAGAAAAAATTTATCATAAGGACATTGATACTGGATTGTTTATTGCAGCTCAATTTATAGTCACCAAGATGTAGAAACAACCTGAATGTCCATCAACCCAGGAATGGATTAATAAACTGTGGTATATGTATACCATGGAATACTATTAAGCCATCAAAAAATTAATAAACTGTGGTATATGTATACCATGGAATACTATTCAGCCATCAAAAAATGGAGACTTTACATCTTGTATATTAATCTGGATGCAGTTGAAATCATTCTTCTTAGTAAAGTATCACAAGAATGGAGAAGCAGGTCTCCAATGTACTCAATACTTATATGAAGCCAATAGATGATCTAGTAGATGCCCTCACAATGAGAAAAACTCAATTCAAGACAGGGTTGGGGGGGGGAAAGGGAAGAAGAAGGGAGATGGGTGTGGTCCCATTTAATGGGCACAATGTAAGGGTATATGGCATTTTCCCATATAGCTTCTGGGTGTGGGACACAGCTACAATAGGGATTCTACCTAACAGATGCAAACATTGTAACCTAATTGTACCCTCACATTAATCTGAAATTTAAAAACAAATGAAAGGTGAATCAAGCCTCTTAGAAAGGATAATCAGGTAATCTGAAGGAAAGCAGAAAGGAGAAATTAATAAAGAGGCAGAAATCAGTAAATTAGAAAAATGGAAAGTGCTGTATCCCCATTACAGCAACGCCTATGCAGAAACATTCCCTTTAAACTGGACTTGTAATACCTTGCTCTGGACAGTTGAGAAGTGGGATGGCTGACCTTTTCTCTGTGTCTTGGGTGGGCAGGCAGGATTAGGATTAGGATTAGGATGTCACTGCTTTACAGTCATTTGGGAATTTCAGTGTATTTATGTTTTGTCATGTACAGACTGTTTACAATTTTTTTATTTTTGTCCTTTTTTGTGAAAATACAGACCTAAAAACACTAGTTTTCATTAGCTTTGAGAACGATGCTGCATATTTTATGTTTTAGTTTTTTAGGTATGTTATGGCAGGGCTCTGCTACGTTAAGAAACTTGTAGAAATGAAAAAAGACACAATTATCCTTAGAAAAATGGGAAAAGGATATAAAAAGTCTATTGAAATAAAAATAAATGGCTTATGAACATATGGATACATGCTTAATCTCACTGAATAACAGAAATGCAAATTAGACTACACTGAGTCCATCTTTCATATGGTACATTGCCAAAAATCAGAGGTTTGATGAAATACTATTGGTGAGGTTGTATCAAGATACTTTCATGAAAGTTTGGTTGATGAACACATTTATATAGTCCTGTAGAGGGCAACTTAGCAAGATCTCAAAATTACAAAGGCATGTAAGTCTTTTGACCTATCAGCTTCATTCTAGGACATTTTTTACCAGTACTTGGCAAATATGTTTACAGGGTTGCTTATTGCAACATTGTAATAGCAAAATATTGTAAACAACCTAAGTGTCTACCACTGCTGATTAAAAACTATTTGAACATACATACAATAGAAATACTTCACTGTTTAAAAAGAGTGAAAGGTAAAGCTTTCTGTCTACCTATATGGAACAAGCTCCAAGATTTAAGTAAGAAAAGAGGCAGAATAGTGTCTGTAGAATATAACCGTTTGTTGGAAAGCATGGGACAGTGACTAACAACAATGGGCTATATGTGCGTTTTCTTACAGAATCTTAAAGAAGGGCATACAAGAAACTACTAATAGTGATTAACTTGAGTGGAGGAAGGTGGATGAATGGGGAGAACTGGGTGGTTGGATGACAATTTTCACTTAGAATGTTTTTGTACATTTTTGATGCTTGTACTGTGTGAATTTATTACTCAGAAAAATTCCATGATATATTAGGTATGTACCACTATGGTGAATGCTCATGATAAATTAATTGGAAGTTAAGATATAGGCCAGTTGTATTTAGGGTGACAAAATTAATCCTAGATTTGGCTTCTTAGAAAAGATTCTATATTTTTACCCAAAGAAGACTCTTAGTAATGGATTGGTGCCAGTTTAGATTTCTATCTCAAATTGCGGTATGTGTAGCCCTTGAAGCTTAATGTTTATCTGAAAGGGCTGTGTGTGTGTGTGTGCTTGTGAGAGTGACATTGAGCTCCGCTTGTCATTGTAGAAGTCAAATGTGACTTGAGTATTACAGTTTTAATAAGTTTTTTCTCTTTCCTAAGATGTGTATGTGTGTGTACATTTTTTTTTCTGTAGATGTTTTGAGGAAGTGAGTTTAAATTTTACTCATGTCCACATAGCATCCTTTAACTTGACTCATCAGTGTGGAGAGGAGCACTGAAGCTAGAAAGCTTGGTACTTGTCCGGTGGTAGGAATACTTATAGAAATGAACTGTGAAGCTTCTAAATTTTTATTGGGGTATAATTTTGGTTTTGTTATTCTTAGAACATTGTAAAGAATAATGAAATTGAGAAATGAGAGTATAAAGTTAAATTTTTTTAAAATGGAAATACCAATTTCCTGAGATTTAAGCACAGCAGTGATGCATTCGTAAATTTATTTTAATTTTCATCTATTACAGTTTTGATTTAAAACATATAATTCTCTTTCAGAATCAATATAATCTAGCAAGAGCTCAACAATCCTATAATTCCATTGTACAGATACATGAGAAAAATGGTATGTTTAATTCAACAAGTATGTATTGGCAATTATAAAGTTTTACATAATACATTGACATTTATTGTGTTTAATTTCTGTTTTTGCTTTAATTTCTTAAAGTACTTTTAACCACAGTGAAAAAAATTTAACTTGTGCTTCATTTAGAATCTTTTAATGAGCTTTTAACATCACTTGTGCTTCCTTTACTCTCTTGTATCTTAAATACTTGAGCTGGGTATCTCCCAGTCAAGATTTTCTGTGAGATTAAATGACTCAGGCTCGGCGCCCATAGCACAGTGGTTACAGCGCCAGTCACATACACCAAAGTTGGCTGGTTCGTACCTGGACTGGGCCAGCTAAGCAACAGTGACAACTGCAACAAAAAATAGCCGGGCATTGTGGCAGGTACCTGTAGTCCCAGATACTTGGGAAGCTGAGACAAGAGTATTGTTTAAGCCCAAGAGTTTGAGGTTGCTGTGAGCTGTGACTCCACGTACTCTACCAAAGGCAAGATAGTGAGACTCTTGTCTCAAAATAAATAAATAAATAAATAAATGAATGAATGACTCAGTATACTCACTTGACATCTATGGTAATAGGATAGGAAATTCATTAAAAGCAACTCTTTATAGGTGGAGTTCTTGTTCTAATTGAGTAAATATAATCAGGACCATGGCCAGCTTTTTTCTGAAACATCTTTAGACTATATTTAATGCTTTTGACAATTTTATACATTTATCTATTCAATTAAGAATACTTCTAATTTCAGTATACACTTGAGGATGAGTTGTAAATTAGTAAAAAAGTTAAATCTTAAAATATCTTTCATAAACTTTATTACTCTTTAAATTTTGCTTCTGCCTTATTGCAGTTTTTGTCTCTAACAGATTAAAAAAAAGAAGACTTGGAATTGGAATACCCATTTTTAAGCGCCAGTTTTATCACTCACTGGGTCTATGGTCTGAGCAAGTCCTGTGTCCCATTATCTCTGCCAGCCTTGGTTTCCTCATCTCTAAAATTGACATAATGTCTGTCTTGCCAAACTTGTGGCAGAAAAGAGTAGGGTATGTGCTTAGCACTTTGTAACTAACTGCTGATAATAAGGCAGTCATTGTAGCAGGGATAGTGAAACTGCCTTTTTATGCAAAGTAAATAATAGATTTTTTTTTTTTTAAGAGAGTATTTAGAGTAAGATGTTTTTAAAATAAACTTTTTGAGAGACAGGGTCTTATTATGTTGCCCAGGCTGGCTAGTCACAGATGTGATCTAGCTCAGTGCAGCCTCTAACTTCTTGACTCAAGTGATCCTCTCACCTCAGCTTCTGGGGTAGCAGGACTCTACAGGTGTGCACCAGAGCCTGGAAAGTGTTCTTTACTTTGCTAGTAATGTGGCAGTTTGTTACTTAAGATTTGTGTTTTGTGTTCACTTTTAATGACAAAGCCAAACTTGTCAGTTGTTCAGTGATTGCATACTTCTGGAAATGGTATTCAAAACAAAATCTTCAAGCCAAGGAGGGAAATGACAAAATTGAGGACAGGCCAGGTTTTCATAACCATTTCTGACATAAGTAGGCCCAAAGAAACTTATATTTCTTTGGTCATACTACTTCATGACCATGTGGGTGCTCTACAAATATTAGTCAGTTTTGTACCAAACAGTACTTAGTTTAGTTTGCCTTTCTGTGGAGAGCTTAGATTTTTGTGGAGTGTGGGAAACAGTCACATTTTTTTTTCTTACCTCTTACTTTTTTCTTAAAGCAAACATCATAGCCTATATTCAAAAATGTTTCTGTATTTGGTAGTGTGTAAGCTTAACCTTGGTTAAAGAGCAATGGATTGAGAAGCAGGAGAGATAGAGTCTAGGTCTTTTCATTTTAAATTTGTTATTTAAAAAGAATGACAGATAAAATTGTATTTTTTGTGTACAACATGGATGTTTTGAAGTATATATACTGGTAGAATGGTTAAATCTAGCTAATTAACATATGTATCACTTCATAGTTATTTTTGTGGTGAGATGCTTCACACCCATTCTTTTAGCATCTTTCAAGAATACACTATATTGTTAACTATGCCACGATGTACAGTAGATTGAGATGAATTCTAGGTTGGCTTCTGCCACCAACTCTGATCTTAGACATGGTCATTTAGTCACTGCACCTGCTGTGATGGCTTCCTCATTGGTGAAATGGCATCACTGCTGATGACAAGACAAGTTCATTCTAAAATGTCAGGATTTTGTTTAGGGAATAGTTATTTTTAGTAAAGCTTACTTTTTCTTTTTTGCAGTTTTTGGCCCGGGCTGGGTTTGAACCTGCCACCTTCGGCATATGGGGCCAGCGCCCTACTCCTTTGAGTCACAGGGACCACCCTGTGAAGTTTACTTTTAAGTTCAGCATTGAAATGCAATAAAATCTTTTATGTATTAATATTCTACACTGTCATTTTTAGCTAAGAATTCCATTAATATAAAGCTCTTGTGTTGAAAATGCAAGCACAATTTATTCATAGAAAATAACTTTCTGTTGTGAACATAATCAAAATGCAGTATTACTGACCCAAGTATAAGTGTAATTTTTATAGTAAATTTAAACACTAAAATTCTGAATAGACACTATAGTTAGCTTTAATAAATTCTAGTTCTTCTAGTTGCTTTAGGAATTAAAGTTTTTTAATTTTTTTTTTTTTTTCCATTCTATTTCAGGCTGGTACACACCTCCAAAGGAAGATGGCTAAATATGTTGACTGTCATATGTTTGGACCAATGTTGCTTTAAAGAAAAATATTTTGAACATGCAGACACAAGCTTTGAGTGCCCCTATAACAGCCGTACAAAAGATGTTAGCTAATAGATGTTTTAGTGGATAATCTGTCAACTGACATACAGTATAAATTACAGCCTTTTCATTTTGCTCATTTTAGGTATCTTGGACTGAGCAATGGGGCCTTTCCTGTATTTTTCCTGAAAAATGCATGGGTGCTGGCCCAGCTCCCATAGGTTACATTTCTTTCTCTGTTTAATATTAGACATGTTTTGGTCTTTATTTAAAAGTTTAATGATGTTTCTGGGACCAGATGTAAGATACAAGAAGTTAACTCTTGTTTATATGACTTTGTCTGTTTAAATTATTTTTATTATACATTGTTTAACTCAGGCACAGTTTTCAAGAACCTGTTAATGATATCACATAAGGACTTACTCTACTTCATAAGTAGTAGCAGTCAAGGGACTTGAAGAAAAACCTCTCTGAAGAAGACAGGCGCACGGCCTACAGACATGAAAAAATGCTCATCATTCTTAATCATCAGAGAAATGCAAATCAAAACTACTTTGAGATATCATCTAACTCTAGTAAGATTAGCCTATATCACTGAATCCCAAGACAAGAGATGTTGGAGTGGATGTGAAGAAAAGGAAACACTTCTACACTGCTGGTAGAGATGTAAATTAATACGTTCCTTTTGGAAAGATGTCTGGAGAACACTTAGAGATCTAAAAATAGACCTGAAATTCCATCCTACAATTCCTCTACGAGGTATATACCCAGAAGACCAAAAATCACATTATAACAGAGATATTTGTACCAGAATGTTTATTGCAGCCCAATTCATAATTGCTAAGTCATGGAAAAAGTCCAAGTGCCCATCGATCCACGAATGGATTAATAAATTGTTGTATATGTACATCATGGAATATTATGCAGTCTTAAAGAAAGATGGAGACTTTACCTCTTTCATGTTTACATGGATGGAGCTGGGAACATTCTTCTTAGTAAAGTATCTCAAAAATGGAAGAAAAAGTATCCAATGTGCTCAGCCCTACTATGAAACTAATTTAAAGCTTTCATATGAAAGCTATAACCCAATTATAACCTAAGAATAGGGGGAAGGGGGAGAGGAAGAAGAGGGGAGTGGGGAGGATGGGTGGAGGGAGGGTGATTGGTAGGACCACACCTACCATGCATCTTACAAGGGTACATGTGAAACTTACTAAATGTAGAATGTAAATGTTTCAACCTAATAACTATTATAAGAAAATGCCAGGAAGGCTATGTTAACCAGTGCTATGAAAAATTGTCAAATGCTATATAAAACCAGTGTATGGTGCCCCATGATTGCATTAATGTATACAGTTATGATTTAATAATAAATAAATAAATAGAATGTCCTTTAAAAAATTAAAAAATAATAACATAAGTATTAAAATTAAAATGACTCTTTATTGAAATGCTGTAAACCAGGAAAAATAAAATTTCCATTTCTCTAGGGATTGCTACTAAGGGCCTTTGCAAGACTCAGTAATCAGGCATCAATATAGCATTTGCTTAATTTAAAGATGTACAGATTCCAAAAAGAAAATAAATCACTAAAATGAGACTCATTTGAAGGTTTTCAGTTAATGCATTAGTATATCCGTTTTGTTTTCTCCCCTCAGAGTTATTAAATTGGGGATGCAGCTTACAAGGAATAGGCTGGTGCGCTAAGAAGCATGGTAACTGACAGGAGTGGGTTGTTACGTCATCCATGCTCAAAGCACAGTGCGCGGGGACTCCCCCTACCACATGTTCTTTCAGTCTTCATACCCTCACTCAGATGTAGTAGAGAAAGCAGTTCTTGAAATCTTACCTCCATATTTGTGCTGACCTTGTCTCAAATAAAAACACAGGTCTTTTGGCATTCATCAAAAGATTGCTGTGTTTAGCCTTCTGTTGTTGTGACTGTAGTAGTTGAAGTTTGTTTTCAGTTAGAATAGCAGATAGCTGCTAATTAAAGTAAATGCTTACTGACCAATGGCTTTTCTTTACATTCACTGCCTCCAGAATCATAATTTTACAGGGAAGAAGAGAAAAGCACTCCCGTGGGGCTGAATGCTGCTCCATGCTAGGTAAGCCATGTTAGCACTCGCTGAGAGACATTGATTTTTCTTTCAGAGCCAAAGAAGTGCATCAGTACATCTTGCCGTGGGCCACCTTGCCTCAGTGTACCCATTTACTGAATAAATGACATACTGGCTTCTGTGTGTATGGGATAAGTATAATTGATTAATACTTATGAGGCTTGGAAATCCCGGGACCACAAGCAATAAAATGTCACAGTGCTTTGTTTTGAGGGTGCTTTCTTTATTAATGTTGACTGAGAAGTATTGAGCCAGCCAAGCACACAGTGTTATATTGATTTTCAAAGTAAGCACTTAACTGAGGCATCAACATTAAATCTAAACATAATCCTTTTGTGGAGAATAAAGCATGATCTTGCTCTTCAAGCCAGGTTTCTTTGATACATACAGGTTTATTCCAAGCATGATAACCTTGGTACCATGACTGTTCAACGTTGCTCAAATCCAGGATTTAAAAGAACCTGCAACTGGCCTACGCATCTTACAAATATATTGGAGGGATGTTAGAACCATGTCATGATTCTAAAGAATGGGGAACGGAGAAAAAAATGGAAGAATTTAAACAGTAGTGGCATAGGAGTCATAGGATATGGATTCCAAAGCTGGACTTTCATTTGCCTTAGCAAGTTACTTGACAGTCCTGAATATCAGTTCCCTTATCTGTGAAAGGAGCTGGTCTTACAATAACCTATGTTAATTGTTAAAAAGTTTAAGTGCATATGTCAATTCAGCAGCCAATTGTTAGAGTGTAATAAACATTTGTTATCTTCCATCTCTACTTTTAAAATGAGCTGAAAACTATTGGCTGTGGGACGAAATATCTTGTTCAGAGCACAGGCAGGAAGGCAACAATGGGAAAAAGACTGCTTAGGTTCCATAGCACAAAATGAAAGAATATATTTAGTCTTTAAACAATATGAAAACTATAAAGCCCATTCAATTCCATTTTTCTTTGTCCATAAATTACAAAGTCATAGTTGATGTAATGAGGCTGGACTATCTTTTCAGAGGTAACTTTTTCAGTACTACTTAGCCAACAATTGCAGGGAACTGAGTTCTATAAGAAACCATCCCCAGGCACAGCATATACGGCAATAGTGAGTTATTGGTGGAAAGCAGTGCCATGGAGTAGGGAACAGTAGACATTGAGAATTCAGAAATAATAATATAATAAAAGGCCAGGGGCTGACCACTACCTCAAGGGAGAAAGTATTATGGTATTTTAGATAAGGGACAGGGAAGACTTCCCTGGGACGGACTCATTAAAGAGACTTGAAGGAAGTGAAGAAGACAGTTTTCTGGATATCTGAGAGACTGAATTCCCTACAGAGGGAGGAATGGGTGGAACTGGATCGGGCAATGTGACTGGGGCATGGTGAGCAGCGTAGAGGGCTTAGAGATGACAACTAAACACAGTCATAGTAAATAAAGTGGACTTCATTCTCAGTTCAATGGGAGTCAGTGGACATTTGGAGCAGTGGAGATATGATCTGACAACTCCCGGAGTCAGCTGTGGTTAGTGTCTTGGAACAGGAGAGTGAGCAGTGTGTTGGATGAAGCAGCAGAACTAGGACTGGGTGCTGGCCATTTTGGCCTCTGCCCACTCCACAGCAATGCTGAAAACGAAGCCTATATTGACAGGGTCTGCACTGTAAAGGCAAATAGGGAAGGACGAATTGATAACTTACGAAGATGTAGTCACTGTCTTGGAGGACTTATTTTATAAAAATACATATCTTAAAAAAGTATTCAAAATAATGCCACCTTCTTCACTGTTTATGACGCCTTTAAGCGAAGTTCCTAGAACTAGATTTAATGTTAGAGTATTTTGTTAATGATTCTGTGTTTATTCTTTAAGGAGAGGTCACAGAATAGTAAGTCATTTTAGTATTTCTAGCTCTTCTTACAGAACTTGATACTTTACACATGTATCTAAACTCATGAACAATAAAGAGTAAAATGTGCACCTGCACCACTTCACAGCTGACAGTGTAATCGCTTTCACTTTCGTTGTCTTTATTTATTTGTTTGAGACAGAGTCTCACTCTGTCATCCTGAGTAGAGTGTGGTGTCGTCATAGCTCACAGCAAACTCAAACTCTTGTGCTATTTGGCCTCAGCCTCTCGAGTAGCTGGAACTACAGGCATCCCCCACAGGGCCAGCTACTTGTCCTATTATTAGTAGAGCTAGGGTCTGACTCTTACACAGGCTGATCTCTTAAAGTCCTGAGCTCAAGCAATCCACCTGCCTCAGCCTCCCTAAGTGCTAGGATTACAGGTGTGAACCACCGTAATAGCCAGCCCTATTATTACCATCTTATTTGGTTATGAAGATAATCCTGAGAGGAGGGTTTGACTTTTTATTATCCCACTTTAAATATGAGATAACCAAGGCTCAGAGAATAAGTGGCAGTCCAAAGTCAAGTAATTAAAAGTAACAAAAGTGGGACACAGACACTAACTCACATTATCTCTCACCAGGATTCCAAACCACATTTGACACAATTGTCCTTTCCATGGTTACCTCTGAAGCTAACCACTAACCCTGTCAGTCTTTATTCCAGAATTAGTTCCAGTTAGAATCTGCCCACTACATCTCATACACACAGAATGACTCAAGGTCAATGCATGTTAGAAACATCCTCTAGATGTCTTTAGAAACAATTGTGTAGAATAAGGGCCTGAGTGAATTTTGAAATCTTAACAATGCACATTTTTCACCTTAAGTGTGTTAAAACAAGGATCACTCAGAATTAACTGGGAGTAGTGGGTATTGAATAGGGACTCAGATATGAAACATTTCCATTCCTGCAGGGTATTTGTCCCTTAATGCTTAGATCTAGAGTTGTGAGAAGTCTTCTGAATCTAGCAGCATAATTGCATGACAATATCATCATTGTTCATTCTCCTGTAGCAATACACACTGGACATTTTCTTTTCCTCTACAGTTTTTTCCAATCTACCAGACACCAATTGTTGACCGATTTCCATTTACAGAAATCAAGTTAGTTTTTTCTCACTGTAAACTTATGCACTGCCTTTTATTAAATCTTGCAAAGTGTCAGATGTCCTCTCAGTTTGCAGTTCAGACCCTGGGAAATCAGAGTCATTATGGTATGAATGTTGAGGCAGCTTTTTAACTACTGAGACTCTCTGGAGACAGAGCTATCACCCCATCTGATCTCCTCTTCTCTTCATCAGTGACTCATGGGGTCTCATTATCTGATTTGCTATTTCAACACTGAAGCAATTACACTAACACTAAGGGCATTGCTCATTGCCACCAAATTTAAAAAAAAAAAAAAGGCAGCAGAAAATGTGCCAGTGTCAGCATGCAATGAAGGTCTGGAAGGGAAACTGATATACAAATGATGCATCATCATTGCTAGGACCTGTCAAGACGAAATGAGAAGAGGGAAAGTATCAGAAACTCCTTCCAACGTGCTAATGATACTACTGGTTAAGATTGCAGGGGAGAGTAACGGGCCTGATGTAAATTAGAGTTTGCTATTTGATTTAATTATTTTAGCCACTCAACTCAGAAGTTCAGAGGAGGTGAGTTTTTACATGTGCCTTTAGCACACACGGAGCACTTACCGTGTACCCTGCTTTGCACTACAAACTTTATAAATATGTAACTCCTTAAATCCAGAAATCTGTAGTCAGTAGTTTCTTCACCGTCTCTTTCCCCTTTCCCTTCTTTATATATATTCCACATTATTGCTAAAATTTCCAACAGTCAGACTTTACTCTAAATACTAGCTGACACCTTGGTCGTTATTCTAGTGGAAATTTGCGAAAAAATTCAAAATATATTCATTTTTATCAAAAAATGTTAAAGTTTAATTCTAAATGTACCACTATAAAATTGTACCCATCAATGAAATGCAATTATTTCTGTGGAGATTAATTTGTCAACTTACCGTTCCTTCTCTGCATATAGCAGATCCTTCTGGTACTATCAATGAGAGGAGGAAGAGTCTATTTATTGGAAAGAGACTTACTTATTAGAAGAAAAATGTGGCATTAATTACCCTTTCCCCCAGTAAGTGATTCTTCTAGGGGCCCACTGTGAGAAAAATAAAATTACTTGTTTTTCCCCACTTTGTATCTATTTAAATCATCCTTTGTTCTGATTGGGGAAGAGAGACAAGTTAGAAAGAAGAATGAATGAGAAGATGGCCCAGCTCCGCTACCCAACTGAAATGAGACTATAAATCAACTAATGACGGTGTTCGATTTTGTGGAAGACTTCGCTTCTCAGCTAATGTGTCCTCGGTTGTGATGAAATTTGAATATGACAAAGTGACTGTTTTTCCTATTATTTCTAAGGGAAGGTGTGGAGCTGGAAAGAAAAGGGCGAGAGTTTGTAAAGCTGTGCCACTGAAGCGGATACTACCATCTTCCTTATGTGAATGTATTGAATTGTAGTGACACAGCTGACAAAAAGAGTTATGTCTTTTCACGAGCTTGGATTTTTTATTGCTCACATTAGCTTTTGGAGAAGAAAAAAAGGTACAGGTGAATTCAGCAAGCTATAAATCTTCTCTGACATGTAGTATGATACTGTCTCCTGGTGGGAGAGAAGGCAAAGGGGACACAGAGTCCCTCCCTACCATGACCAGAACATGCCTCGGAGAGGGAGGGCAGTGCTGCCCTACTGAGGTGCTGATCCATCCTCCCCAAAGTGGGTCTCTCCCTGTGTGGTTATAAAGCACACCAGCACTTCAGAGAGATGTTGATGGTCACCGGTATCATCAATAAGCTAAGTTCTTGAACCTAAAGTGTTAATTCTGTTCCAAAGTAAGCAAACCACCTTAGGGGAAATAAGAAATGCCTTGTTTATATTATTATATGTAATATATATTTCTATTTTTTTACATATACATGTGTTTATTAGGTTTCCATTTTTTTGCCTTCACAAAATTAAAAAGGCTTAAAATTTAATAACAATAACAATTTTTAAGATAAGGACTAGAAACAAAAACCTCATAAAGAACAAATGAACACAAATACATTCAGAAATCAGATAATTGCTGCATCAAAATCTTAAGCAATAATAATAATAATGCAAAGAAAGTAACATTCACATTGTCAAATAAGAGTATGTCTATCATAGAATGCTTTGACTCTGAGATTCAGTATGGAGTCATCAGTTAACTTCTTATTATTTTTTTTTAAGTCTCAAAAAATAGACAACTAATATTTATAAATAAAAGTAAAAGATAATTTCAAAAAACAGATCATGCCAAATCTTAAAGACAATAGAAAAAGAAGAAATACTTCAAAATCATTCTCCTTGATCTGGATACATCTGATATTAAGATTGGGGAAAATATATTAGTATAAAGGGAAATTACAAATGTATTTC